>JAXDDW010000041.1:0-27500 GCA_034670385.1 Hoplostethus mediterraneus
TGTTTTTCCGCCTGAGTTTTTGCCCGTCCGCCCGTTGCAGGAGTTGTCCTGCTTTCTTCGTTGGTGAGATTTCGAGAGAGAGTGAGAGATAGAGCCAAGGGCTCAGCGGGCTTTATGGCAAATCAGGCAAATAGGTGTTTCCCTCATTTGCATGCATTCAGATTTATGGCCTGATGCTCAGTGATTAACATTCGCCAAAACTGCATTTCCACCTAGGTTTGGAAACATTGTTTTTCTTGACCCTTTTGGGATGCAAGTGACATATTTAATCACCTTACCACAAATGTGTCAGTATGATACCAAACATGACCATCTTACCACAAAACACTGGCGCGTACAACAAACATCTTAATAATGCATGCTGTGTGCTTTGACTAAGCAAGATAATACATTGGGAAGTAGGGTACATCATCTGCCACAGGATGTGTTATTCAAATCTAATAAGACATATAAGGAAAGTCCATTTTTGCTACACATCCCAGAGTTTCTTTGTTCTCTTAGTGTGTCCCCCACTTTGGAATGCAGGTTGAGTCCACTTCCCCGGCCCTTATCTTCCAAATGGCACCAGAGCGGCTACTCGGCCCTGCCAAGTGTTACTTTTGGCGGTGTCATGGGGAGAGCCACCCTTTTGTTGAGAGAGGGGGGTTCCTTGGGTCCCTAACAAAAGCTGTCTGAGCATGATCTTATATCTCACACAGTTTGGGTGGGGTTATCACTGCGATGCATTCAAAAACCTGCACCTTGCACGCATTCAGATAGCCTTGCCTTGTCCCATTATTTCTGGATTTATGCCCCATTCTGGCACTGTTAGCAGGTCTTTTCTCCTTAATTAGCAGAAATGGCCCCAGCTTCTAACATGCACGCGTCGTTCTACTATTGAGGCCTACAGTTTGCTCCTATTGCTGAAGCACGCCACCATATTATCAAAGCCTACCCTCATTAGCCTCGAGGCACTCATCCAGGCATGCTACCATCACCGGCCAAGGCGCACACTCTTGCTGTCTGTTTCACCCCTCTCATGAGAGGGCCTCAACCTGCATCTTTCAAACTTTTATGATTACTTTTGGGTTTTCTTGTAGATTACACGTTTCAATCAAAATACACTTTACATACTTGTGAGGGTTATATAGTTAATCAAAAACACTCTTTTTATATCTGTCAGCCTGACATTTTTCCATTATAAAATTGCTTAATACAAATACATCAAAATGAATAAAGTAATACAGCAAAGCAATGATAATTATTTTACAACAATGTCGGCGTGGCGGTTCCAGGTGAGGTCCTCACTGATGTGGACACCGAGGAACCTGAAGCTGCTGACTCTCTCCACCGCCGCCCCGTTGATGTCGATGGGGGCGTGTCCCGTGCTCTGGCCCCTTCTGTAGTCCACGATCAGCTCCTTAGTTTTGCCGACGTTGAGATGGAGGTTGTTGTCCCGGCACCAGGATGACAGGGCTCTGACCTCCTCTCTGTAGGCCGTCTCGTCGCCGTCGGTGATCAGGCCGATGACGGTCGTGTCGTCGGCAAACTTAATGATGGTGTTGGAGCTGTGTTTTGCCACGCAGTCGTGCGTGAACAGGGAGTACAGGAGAGGGCTGAGCACGCAGCCCTGCGGGGCGCCGGTGTTCAGGGTCAGGGTGGAGGATGTGGTGGTCTGGGGCCCGACAGGACACTCAGGATCCAGTCACACAGGGCGGTGTTGAGGCCCAGGTCCCTGAGCTTGATGGCGAGCTTGGAGGGCACAATGGTGTTGAATGCCGAGCTGTAATCTATGAACAGCATCCTCACATAGGTGCTCCTCTGGTCCAGGTGTGAAAGGGCAGTGTGGAGGGCTAGGGAGATGGCGTCGTCAGTAGACCTGTTTGGCCTGTATGCTAATTGCAGGGGGTCCAGTGATTCAGGGAGGGTGGAGGTGATAAAGCTTTTGACTAACCGCTCAAAGCACTTCATGATGGTGGAAGTGAGTGCCACTGGGCGGTAGTTAGATGTTAGATGTGTTAGATGTGTGTGTGTGTGTGTGTGTGTGTGTGTGTGTGTGTATCAGCAGCCTTTCAAGCTGCCTAGCAGTAGCATCAAAACAACGGTAGTGTATGTGTGTGTATGTGCAGCTCTGTCTTACCTGACTGGCTGACTACTGACTGGTGATTAAATAAATGCAGTTTCACACTTCAAACCACCAGACGTGGAACATCACAGTTACTTGAGTACATCAGAGTACATCCTTGACTCCACCTGGTTGGGGGTCCAGTGACAGCACCAGTCACTGTGAACATGGAAGACAAGGGGAAGTGAGAGCAGCACAGTCATGCACTTACCTCGCATCTCTCTGGGATTGGGACTGCAAACCGGCTTCCTCCACCCAAACTAGTATATTATATATAGTATATTAATATATTATATTATAACACAACACTCTGGCATCTGTCCACCGACAGGTTGGAGGACCATTCCCCGTGTCTTCCAACGGTGAAAAAACAAAACCTGGTATTTTGAAATACTTCTTCTTGGGCAGGAAGCCAAAACAAAGCAGCTGTTCAGCAAGCAAGAAGCAAAAACTCAGACTTTCATAATGGCAACATGTTCATATTAATACTGCAATTTCCATTTTTCCTTTTCTTACTTGAACTGAGGTCACAGGTTCGATCCCCACCACTGAAGACCTTGAACCCCGACCTTGTAAGCTGCTTAGGTTCTAAAAATAATAATAATAATAATAATAATAATAATAATAATAATAATTCAAACTAACATTTCTTCTGTTTCATTTTAAGATCCTTTGTTTAAGTGAGGATTTCTTTTCTTTGGCCACTTTAAAATCTGATCTCCAAAAGATCTGTTTCAACAGCAGTGAAGAAATCAGATCTCTGCTACACTCCATCTGACCGTAACCCCATAAAGAGAAAGGTTGTTTTCAGGTTGTGACAGAAGGGGGCGCCACCGTGTTGAGGATGCCACCTGGGTGATGAAAACCAACAAAGCAGATCCTTCATATCATTTTATGAAGGATCTGCTGCAGCCAGGCGATGGTGAGGAGGCATGAAGGGAAAAAACATTCAAATACAACTAAATATTGAATAGAAAACAGAAGAACCACTGTGGGCAGCAGAGCTGTGGATCCCAAACCGGGTCCAGGAATCCCAAGGGATCCTGAGAGGTTTCCAAGGGTCAATCTGACAGAAAATGACCCTGATGGCAACTTTCACTCTCTACTGTTAAATCTCCTCCTGTAGTAAAGACACAAACCTGGTGTGGGTCGCTGGGACAAGTCTTTATCGAATGGGTCTGTGGTCTAAGAGGACCAGTCTGGATCAGACTCTGGACTAGTTTTTAACCGGCCTACTACACAATCACAATCGCCACAGCAGCCATTGTGCATGTTCTTGTCTGTATGTGTGTGTTACGTAACGTCCTCTAGGCCTGTCCGTCAGTCAGGACACTCGGTGCCTAGTCAGCAACCCGGTCGCCCACATCTGCACCGAGAGCAGCCAAAGAAAACTCACTCACACTCTCATTTACAACATTTATATATATATAGGGGGTGGTGGGGTTGGGGGGCACTAACCCTCCTGACTCTCAACACTTGCCTCCCTCTTTCTCCACATTTAAAGCTGTGGGAGATCGGCCCGTTGGTCGACTTACCCGTTAAGAGATGAGAACATAGACGCCAAAGTCATCCGCGTGTCCCCGGTAGATCATCCAGCTTTTTAGTTTATTACTCAATATCTCCAAAATACAGAGGATCCTGTGTGTGTAGGAGGTCAATTGTAAGGTAATTGACAATTATGATATAGACTTATTGGGATCTTTGCAGCATAGATCTAGTTATTATTATTATTAGAAAGAGAGAAAGAAAGATCTCAGTGAAGAATCTCATAGCCTGTACGATCAGTTGAGTGGAGAGACTCATCATCTCACACAGAGATGTACGTGCACACTCACGTGCACACTCACACCAGATCAGAGGAGTGAATCTGCTGGCCCTTTAGCTCGGTCACATCAATTTATTTAGCCCTTTAGCTCGGTCAGATAGAGAAGCATCAAGGTGGTCATGTGAGCTAAGTCAGCTCCTACAGAGAGAAAGTGTGTGTGTGTGTGTGTATGTGTGTGTGTGTGTGTGTGTGTGTGTGTGTGTGTGTGTGTACATTAGGAACAGAGGTAGAGGTGGAGGGGGTTCACCAGGGTTCACCAGGGTTCACCTCACAGCATCTCACGTCACTTCTGATCTCATAAAACCAAACTGGGTCCAGCTGGTCAGGAGAGCAGCCGCCCACCGCCTGGTGGATCTGGGAGTACTTCACTGACTCAGGTAAGAGAAATACTCGTTGCCATTTGGTTTAAGAAACTCTGGCCGAAGCTCAGAGTACATTTTATATTTACATTCACATTTTATATTTCAGGCATTTAGCATAGCGGTGGAGTTACTTCAATTACAAGCAGCCAATCAGTAGAATAAGTAGAAAAACATTCTTGCTGTGTGCCTGTAATATAAAGCACTATCAATAATAGGGAAGCACATTTTCCTTCCTTCCTTCCTTCCTTCCTTCCTTCCCTTCTTTTTCAACCGATGATTCACGTACAGGAGACATCCCATAATAAAATCAAACACTTCACACCTCTTCTGGCAGAGTTGAGCGGAAGGACAAACAGTAGCTGAAGATGATGCGCTGTAACGATCTGTTGAGTGAATTTATTGTCTTGCTCTCCATGAAGGCATCAGGGAGTTTCCCTCCTGACTCCAGATCAGCAGACGTCTTCCATGAAGCTGGAATAACTTCAGCAGCAGAGACAAAAATCTGTCATTTACATTCCAGCGTGAAATCGGATAGAAATCTCCCTCACCCTCACCTTCCTTTCTTTCATAAGTGTATGTACATGTCGAGTTCCTATCATCTTATTTTATTTGCCTCTCATTTATCTGTTGCTCCCGGGCCTCTATTTCATCTTTTCCAAGCCCTTTAATTAGTGTGTCGCTGAAACGAGGTACAGCAGCTTCTTCTTTTCTTTCGTCATGATGATCATTGAAAGCGTTCTGAATTCTTGAATCAAGGCAGTGGCCCAATCCCAACGTCCCCCTAAGGCCTAAACCCTGAACCCCCACAGACTTAACTGACTCACCTGGTCAGTGCTTGAGTGCGAGAGGCTGCAAGGGCTCCAAATTGTATAAATAGGAATGAGACAGCACTTTGCGCCATATCGCGTTACCTTGACGACACCAAAAACAAAATGTATGCACGATTGTGGGTTTTGGGACTTTTTATTTTACGTTTTTTTACTTTCTTCACCCAGACTCTTGTCTTACAGAGTGGACAAGAGGTGATTGTCAATAATCAATTGACTCGTTTTGTCAAAACAGCATCATCAAGCAAACATTTAAATAAATGGTTGATGAATAAACATTTGCCCAAATATTTGTTTCCCGTTTTTTTACCGCTTCCGGGCTTCCCCTGGTAACCCCGTATTAATCATCACAACGCTATGAACTGTGGGTAATTCCCTCAAGCAAAGTCTGCATCCGACTTACGGAAAGTGTGCATAAAGGGCTCAAAAAGTCTGCGAGAGCCCTCATGCACTTGACGAGTTGACAGTGGGACAGCCCTCAACCCTCACAGACTTAGCGGGACTGCGCCTCAAAGTCTGTGAGTCCGTGAGGGGTACGTTGGGATTGGGCCATTGACTTGTTTCTTTTCTCGTGTCCCTACTTCCCTACTTCTTCTCTTCTCTTTTCTGACCTTTAATAGAAGTAGAAGTGTCAAGTGTCAACATGTAGACCTCTATCTCAGCCCTCCTACTCTAACACATGTTGCACCACTGAACATGAGGCGATTTGTCTCACCTCGTGTGAGATGTAGCCACGATTGAGGCCTTTTAAGTGAATTGCACTCAATTGTTTTTACTTCAACCAGTATGGGTTGTTGATTCAGGCTGACACCAATATTGTTTTGGATTGAAGCTACCTATCATTCATTCATATACATCTTTACTCAAAGAGCTCCTACACTCAGTCTTCTCCACAGTCTACTAAGCTGCTAAAGGCCCTACCCTCCACACAGGCACCTCCTGGCAGGCCTAGCCACCCCCCCCCCCCTAACCCTCAGCCCTCCTACTCTCAGTACCACCTAGTTCACTCCTTCTCAGACCTCTCCTGCCTCCAGCTCCTCCCCTCCCAGCCCTCCTGTTCTGTTTACCACCATCCAGCCCCTTCCTCCTAATTCTCCCTTCTACCACTAAAATCCAACCTACAAGTTGTATCGGTGCATCTTTCACAAACTCTTTCCACAGTCTCGTTGCTCATGATGAGATAAAGGTTTGAGGCGATGGCAACTGGCGATGACTGCAACAGGAATAAGCTTCATTTCCTACTCACCAATATTAAAACTATCATGTAAGAGAGAGAGAAGAACATGAAGACACATCTGAATATGAGCATCAGTCCAGACTGGCTTAAGTTCAAGTCTTTTATTGTCATATGTACAGTTTCACTTACAGTCACTTACTGCACAATGAAATGTTTGGGTTGGTATACATTAAATCACAAGCATGAAGAACTGTGAAGAACTGAAGAACTGTTGGCTGTCAGATACCCATAATGCCTTGCATTTTGCGGTCACTTCTGGTTGGACTGGCGTTGTTCTCACCTGGCTAAACGAACCCAACTAAACACCTCAGAGTTGGAATTAACCGCTGGGTGTGAACGCACCCTGAGCTTCAATTCAGCAAGGTGTATAATATTATGTAATATTAATGTGTAATATTTGCCGCCACCAACCAAACTACTACATTTGTATTTCGTCTGATTCTGGACCGAGTTCTGTTTCCTTCCATATCAATTATAAACTTTAATGATGTCAAGCTGCTTGTGTCAGAGAGACTTGGTATGAGATCATGAACACGAACACATCAAATGTGTGTGTGTGTGTGTGTGTGTGTGTGTGTGTGTGTGTGTGTGTGTGTGCTGGAGAGCAGTGGGTTGATGAGCTGTTTTAATTCCCTCATGCTGCGAGTGTCATCAAAGCCAACTGGCCAGAGAGAGAGAGAGATTAAGAGGTCGAAGAAGTGACATGTAAGTGTTCACATGTGTGTGAGTCATGTATGACTGTACACGTGACTGAGTGTGTGTGTGTGTGTGTGTGTGTGTGTACTGTTACCAAACTTCCTGGGCCAGTATTCCTGTGGGTAAATGCTTCCTGTCAGGAAATGGGTTCCCTTTCAGTCAATACTATTGCAGACACACACACACAAACACGCACATTGTTACACATGGTTACTGCCTGCTAACCCTAACGTTGACCTAACCCTAAGTGGGTTCATGGCGTAGCCCGCAGATGCTCGCAGACCGGTTGACATGCACACCTCCCAAACCTCAAACAAACGCTGATTGGTTCAGCGGGGGAGTCTAGTGGATAGTGTCAGGGGTTTGGCCAAGACCCAAACACAAACTAAAACAAAAAAACTGAATGAAACTGAGAAAACAATGGAGCAGTTTTAGGACCGACTGATGATGAGGTCTGCAAGAAAAATGAAATAATTAATTGATCCACCACCGTGACAAGCTCCTCTCTGGTTACTGTTACCAGGGGTGAAACCGGGTTTCAGTTTCTGGATTCTTCTTATTTTTCTGTACTGTTAGTTTAAATGAATGCGACACTGCCCCCTAGTGGACGTGCTAATGCTACGTGCAAGTATGTTGGCCAATACCCACGAGGACGCAGAAGCATAAATGATTCATAAATGCTGCACTCTGCAACTTTGCACTTTGGCGGCCCCAAGTGGCAGCAAGAGGTACCTGTTTGAATTCTTGAAAGTTTGAAATCACGTGACGTCAGTAAACTGTGAACTCTTCAGACCTAAATGTCTTCCTAGTTGGTGGTGCTGCTATTTAGGGGTCAGTTTTGTATTTCACTCTTAAAGGGTAATTCCGGTATTTTTAAACCTGGGCCCTATTAGAACATACTTTGGGGTCTAATTGAGGTTTAGATACAAAATGTTTTGAAATGTTTTCATTTCACTGCACACCCCGTGTGTGTATGTGACAAATAAAGTTCTTGAATCTTGAATTGATATTGGCCCAGTAGATCACCTCAGCCAGCAGCCAGAAAGGATCCTACAGAGATAGACCTTCGGTTAACCAGAAACCTGTTTAACCTCTTCCTGCAACAACTCACCTCATCTTTCAGATTTCAGAGCGAGACTTCTTCTTGAGCGAGACTTCTGTTTCTGGATAAAAAAAGGTCTGTCTCTGTAGATCCTTTCATAATGTTGTCAGACACCAATAACAATCTGATCCTGTCAGTGGCAAAAACAACTTTTAGTGGACGTACTTTGATCGGCCCACTTGCCCCAACAGATTACATTGCAGCCATAGCAGCCGGTTTCATGACTGCCGACTGAGGTGATCTACCGGAGCAATTCAAAACTTTTTGTACCTATTTTGGGGTCTAAATGACTAATATGTACAAATAGAGCCCAGGTTTAAAAATACCAGAATTCCCCTTTAAGTTTTGATTCTGCACTTCCTGTGTGGCGAGAAGATTTCCCGCCAGTTTCCATGATGCTGGGTCCATGCTGGGTCCCTGACAATGGGACTACATAACTATCTTGTCTAATGCAGCTTTGTGTATCATATTTTTACATTATTATTATTATTATTATTGTTATTATTATTAAGTCGATTTCAGTCATGAAGCTGTTATGGATCCAAACCAGTTTTGTAAGTGACCCAGACACAGTTTCACCACCAGCCGCTGACCTGCACACTGTTTGATACTTGCTAGCACTGGATTGTAACTTTCCATCATAGCAACAACTAAGACACACAACTAGGTCAAGCACAGCCGGACAGCCCAATACGCTGTATTCTGCTCAGTGTGTGTGTGTGTGTGTGTGTGTGTTCATGGTTGTGTTCTTTTTTTTTTGCCTGTTTGTGTATTTGCGTTTGTGGGTGTGTGCCGTTGTATGTGTGTGTGTTCATCCATGTTTGTTTGTGTCCTCCCAGGGGAACTGTGGCATTCAGCTCAGAGGTTGGCAGTAGGATGTGAAGGTCAGTTAGCTCCACTGTGGGTCAACAATCATTAACACACACACACACACACACACACACACGCGCGCAAAGTCCTCTCTCAATGGGTTACAGACAGTGTTCGTGTTCATGATCTCATACTGGGTCTCTCTGACACAAAGGGCTTGACATCATTAAAGCGTATGATATGGACGGAAACAGAACTCAGTCCAGAATCGGACAAAACAGAAATGAGATGTAATTGTCTGTGAAACAGCCTGAAATGCAGCAGGACACAGTGGTAGCCGTCAGCCGTTTCCAATCACGTAGCTACCCAGCTACCAGCGCTGCCTCATCCTCTCCCTGCAGCGCTGCAGAGGTAGACCGGCAAGACTGAACTTTTCTCTTGTATCTCAAACATCTGTTAGCCAGACGGGTCCTGGCCTCCTGACTGCTGACAACACGATAAAATGTGACATTTTCACATTTCTATCAGTACTTCAGTGTTGCATCCTCACATCCAAAAAAGTCACAGTTAGTTGCAGTTAGTAATTTTTAGATCTCTGAGGCTCAGCTCTGATCTCTAGCTGTCCAAATAAGAGGAACTTGATTTTGCTTTTTAGACCCAAATCTGTAAAAACTCTCAAATCCATCAAGTTAAAAACCCAGTAACTCCTTCCTGTGTATGATTTCTTTAGTGTTTCTGCAACTGGCCTAAAAGCATTACGCCACAATGCTGTAAGCTGACGTCATCAAACGGTCTAGAATCTGAACGCAGGTAGGAAACCTCGGCAGTGTTTCCTCAGACAGACGAGCCTGGCGGTTTGATGGTGATGGATGAAATTCGCCGCCAGGCCGTAAAACATTTCTCACGCCGCGGTACGAGGCGCTTTCACGTCTGCCGAGAAATTCTTTCTGCACATGACCCTCGACTGTCTGGGGTACCGGGGATAACGCCCTCTGACATACAGGTACTCATGCAAATACACACACACACACACACACACGCACAACCCTCAACTGTGTGGATATCCGGGGTAACATCCTCTGACGTGAATATATATGTTACACACACACACACTGCTCCTAGAGGTATTTACCCATGTGGCAGTGAAGAATGTACATCTGTATTTGTCCTTGTCCAGACTGGAGGCTCCTCACAGGGAGGACGTTCTCTGACTGACCTGTTTAGATGTTGAATGTAGAACCTGAACTAGATGACTGTCAGGATCAGAGACTCATCTGATCTGTGGGCCCAGGGAGGTTTCATATGAATACATGTACCTGAGTCCTCCCTTCCACTGGGATCAACATCATCCTTATTTTCCTAATCTCTGCCTTTGAAAAACACAGTAGGATTGGATTACCAAATCCCAATCTGAATGATCAGAATCTCATTTATTAATCTAATCTGATTACTGAAATCCTGTCAGAAAGGTTTTGAAACGCCGGGCCCTGGATTCACCCGGGGAGAGCAGGTGGTCTTCCCATCCTCTCAGTACAATCTCTATTAACCATCGTTAGCATTCCTGTCATATTTCCCATGCTCCGTTAGCTGCTGGCAATTAGCATTCTCCTCATATTCCTGCAGTTGGTCTGACAGGGGGGTCTTCATGGACAGCTGCTGTCACCACAGTGAGCAGCAGAAGAGGCTCCACCGACGAGCCGATGGGTTTCTTCTGTTGGCATGTCGATGAGCTGGACTGGATGGAGAGTGTCTTCTCAAATCAAATCAAATCAAATCAAATCAAATCACATTTATCTGTACAGCCCTTAATCACCGGACCAGTCTCTAAGGCTTCACAGTGCCCAACATGTGAAACAATAAATGGTTAGTACACTACATCCCCCAAAAACTCCCACAAAACCTTTTAGGAAAAAACGGGAGAACCCTTGGGAGGGGCTACTCAGAGAGGGAGGGGCTACTCAGAGAGGGAGGGGCTACCAGGACGGTTGGGCTGCAATATATGCTGAGTTTGGGCAAGCAGCGTATACAAAATGCATAAAAGTTAATTTTTCTCTTCTTCCTTCAACCTCGTCTTCTTCGCTTTTCTATCATCTTGTCTCCTTCTCAAGCCTTCTTCCTCTCCTTTCGCCTCATTTCCTTTCTTCTCCTTTCCAACATGTCCTCTTCTTTGCCAGCTCGGTTTTGCTTCTTGACAATCTTCTCTTCTCCTTTCCAAGCCTTCTAATTCTTCTCTCATCACTTCTCTTTTTCTCTGATATCCCTTCTTCTCCTCTCATCATATCCTCTTTATTTGCTTTCCTTTCCCTCTGTTGTGAAAGCTCTTTTTCTCTAATCTGCTCATTTTTCCTTTCTTTTTCCCTCACTTTTCTCTCTTCTCCTTTCTGTCTCTCCATTTTCCCTTTCTCTCCTCTCTTTTCTTCACTGCTCCCCCTCTCTGCTTGGCTGTCCATCACAGTGATGTTGAGGTGATGATATACAGGAAGAGGATTGCAGCAAGGCAGCTCAGAGCTGGACAGTGGGCTCATTTATCCCACTGTAATACACAAAGAAAGCCCAGAGAGGCCGGGGCCCCTCGAACACACTGAGGGATATGGGCGCTGAAACTGCAGGGAGAATGCCTAGGGCCCCACATACTGGAGGCCCTACACACACACACACACACATGTGAACACACACAAGTGTATTAACACAAATACACACACTCATACATACTTATGGGTGGAGATTGGAGTTTTAGTTCTAAAAACAGAGCTGCTCTGGAGGCAGAAATAATCTCATTGGTTGAGTTAAACCTCAGTGGGCGGAGCCAAAGAACCACAGCTTTTCTGGCTCACGCCTGCAACACGCTACACACATTTTAAAAATCCGACCCGATCTTGAAAACACATTGTATCACACACATACTGACGGATGTGTCAGGACCTCAGGTCTCGCAGGAACCAACCACCTCTCGCCTCCTATTGGCTATTCAGGGTCTGAGTGGATCTTTAATACCCAAACACTACAGCTACAGGACCCGCTGATTTCAGTTTGAAAAATCACAACATCTTTCAAATCATCCAGATTCTCTTCTAGTGTGTTAGACTGAAGCCCGGTGGCACGGGGCAAGTTCCAACTAGCCATACTAGCCTAGCTATCTAGGTAAGCTAGTTAGCTATCATGTTGACCTTCCAAGATCATGGATGAATGAATGAATGAATGAACGAATGAATGAAAGAAGTCATTGTTATTTATTTCTATTGATATTTTGACCAGCGTTCCTTCTTTGCCAGTTTGTTGTGCTCTGAAAAACTGTTCCTTTGGCTCCGCCCATTGAGGTTCAGCTCAACCAATGAGATTATTTCTGCCTGCACAGCAGCTCTGCATCCAATGAATACTGGTATACCCAATACTCCAATCTGCCTTGTGGATGGATACACACACACACACACACACACACACACACACATACACACACACACACACACACACACACACACACACACACACACACACACACACACACACACATAAACACACACACGTGCATACACTCATTACTGCCACGTGGCCTAAAACAGAGTCCTTAAAAGTCACTTAACCCCTTTCATTATATCATGAATGAAGAATGGAGGTGTGTTCCTATAGATGAGAGCATAAGAATGGAGCCTTTCATGTGGCTCCTCATTCATCAGATGGGAAGGAGGGATGGAGGGATGAAAGGATGGAGGGAAAACGTGGAGGCGTGAGTGTTTTGGGCACGTGAATCTCTCAGTTTGAAGTTTGGCCCACATGATAGAGATTAGGAGCCCAGAGACCTCGCGGTCTTGTGTTTCTACCTGTCTCCTTCCTCTTCTCTCACACATGTCCTGCTAATGATGAGGAAGAGGAGGAGGAGAGGAAGGGAGGAAGAGGGGTGGAAGTGAGACACATGCCTTTCTGTTCCCTCCAGACCATCAGACACGTGAGGTATGGATGGTAACACCAACAGTTACGCAAAAGGGGTACCATGTAGTCCAGCTTCTCCTGGGTCCAAACAACAAGGCATTTGCAGATGCTCTTATCTAGACTGATTTAAAGGGTAATTCCGGGATTTTTCAACCTGGCCTCTATGTCCACAAAATCGCTTTTCATACCTTTAAGTAGATCCCAATATTTCCGGAGTTGCTCCGGTCGATCGGCTCAACCGGCAGTCGCCTAACCGCGGCTCAAGGCTCCAATGTAATCCAGAGGGCATGTCACACGACACACAAATTACAATCTGAGCCTGTCAGTGGCAAAATCAAGCACTTTTAGTGGACATACTTTGACCGCCTGGACATGCCCGGATATGCCGCTGGATTACATTGGAGCGCCATTACGCGACTGCTGGTTGAGCCGATCGACCGGAGCAACTCCGGAAATTTTGGGATCTACTTAAAGGTATGAAAAGCGATTTTGTGGCCATAGAAGCCAGGTTGAAAAATCCCGGAATTACCCTTTAAAGGTGCAAAAAGTTTTTTTACTGCCCCATAGCACAAAATGACCATAATACATCTGGGGGTTGATGGGGGGGTTGATCAATGTCAAAAGCTCAATGGTTACTTACTACACTGAGATTTCTGGTGTTCAAAACTCAATTTCCATTCACCTCTTCAGTAGAACTTTCAGTTGGACCGCTGCTCTAATCAGCTAATCTACTCATCTCTGTTGTGACTGTTATTATTATTATGTGTCAGTTGCCAGAGACCTGCTGATGTTGCAATTCCAACTAATCGCCGATAGGGGCTTGATAAAAGTCTTAGATCATTTAATACCCCTTTAAAACAAGTGCAGCTTCAGTTTAAGATAAATTCACGTTACCAGTATTACTGCCAGTAAAAGAGGAATAAAACAACAGCTCAAAGACCATAGAAGAAGTTATTTTGCATTTTTCCACATTGGAAATTGCCTAAAAAGGAACATTAACAAGCATCTCAGCTGGATTCACCCAGACAGTGGAAGGAGCAGACAGATGGTCTGACGGCCATGGGGGGTCTGGAGGCTTCTCATGAGACCAGGAGGAAATAAACAGTGAATCTCTCGTCCACAGTATCCTGCACACGCACAATCACTTTAAACACGTGAGCATTTGTACACACACACACACACACACACACACACACACACACACACACACACACACACACACACACACTGCCAGGCAGACCTCGCCCACCATGCAGATGGATAAGGAGCCATTCGATGACTGATGTGGAATTTCTCATTCAGTGTCTTTAATACAGATTTTCTCTTTTATACACACACACACACATACACACACACACACACACACACACACACACACACACACACACACACACACACACACACACACACACACACACACACACACACACACACACATTCTTGCACTTGCTACATAGTGAGGTCCAGGTGCTTCAACCCACTAACTGAGGACCCCTATTTCTGTTTCCCTTAGGAACACAGCAATAATCATTCTGGACAGTAGATGTCACCCTTTCCCCAAGTATCACCTCAGATTAGCTGAAATAGCCAAGAACAAGAAAGGCTTATGTGACTCCCAGGGGTTAAAAAAAGGGTTCGTCCAGGATTTGAACCTGGGACATTTGGCACCCCAAGCAAGAATCATACCGCTAGACCAACAAGCCACAAGCAGCTGTCAGACATGGCGTGTCCTTTCCTCGGTAACCCGATCGATATTCAAGACGAAGTAATTCGCATAGTCGGGAGAGGATTTTGAGACCCCGATTAGATGTTCTATGTCCAGAATGGAAGAGCTGAGATATAATATGCCGTTTACACTTCACGGATTACGCTACCACCACCCCGACCAGTCAAATAAAGACACCTTTCATTTGGTCTTCTTTATTTCCTACAAATACAAAAGCAACAGTTAGTATTTTATATTGTTCCAACAACACATTTCACCTGTGACCATGCACCCACCTCTAACTTATGTTTGAGTCATTAAATATCTAGATCTGTCTTTCTAATTTGTCACCCCAAGTACAGCATTTGAAGTATGTCTGGCCCAGACAGCTCAGCATTAGACTCTCAGGGTTGTGGGTTCGATTCCCACATAGTGTTAACTATCACCTTTGTAAGTCTCTTTGGATAAAAGCGTCTGCTAAATGACTCTATTGTAATGTTTTTATATTTCATGTTCAGCTGCTGCCAAGTGCGCTTTGCACCATGGGATTGCACCTAAATTAAAATATTTTTTCCCAATACTATTCCACCACTTTCTCACATGTAGGTAATAGTATAAGAAAGTGTGGTTAAATGTTAAATGAATACACTACTGCATTCAAACGTACGTATTGACTTGGGCAGCGATTCTCTCCCACGCCAATTCCCTCTCCTTTATGACCCTGCTGCTTGCTGGTTGCCATGGTGAATCGTAGTATCGGACCTCCATTGATGATGCCTTTTTATTGTCGTCGCGCACGCGCTTACCTCAAGGTGAACATACCCAAAGTTGATTGAACAAACTCAAATCAGCCGTTCTGGAACCGAAAACTCAGACTTGGCATCTCAGAATGAATCAACTCAGAGTGCAGAGTTAGACTCAGTTTGCTGAACCTGCTTCTTGGAACAGGACCCTGGTGCTCATCGTCCCTGATGGCTCCTCGGGGATGGATCCGGCTCCACCTCTGTTTCTGTTTCTCCTGCCCACTCTGTAATGGGTTGTCATTTCCTGGCTTGTATTCTCCCCCAAGAATAGGTAAGTGGTAAGGACTGTGTTAAAACCTGGATGATACAAGAGAAAGACAGACAGTGATTGAAATGAACATTTGAGGAACTGCAGAACACTGAGGGCCTCTTACATTTCCATCTTTTTGGAGTAGCTTGTAACGGAGTGTGTGTGAGTGTGTGTGTTGTTAGAGCTGAGTTGTGTTGAAACATGTTGACATTGCAGAGAGCAGAGTAGGACCGCTGTCAACATCACCACCAGCCCTCATGAGGATTGGAAAGAGCAGCTATTCAACAGAAAAGAGCAGGACACACACACACACACGCACCCACGCACCCACACACCCACACACACACACACACACACACACACCCACACACACACACACACACACACACACACACACACACAGTATGGTCGGTATGAGCTGCTGTAACACTAGATAGTATTGTTGTGGAGGTCTTCTCAGGTCACCAGATTAAAATCTGCATGGACAGTGCATGCTCTCAGAGGATCTCATCTAGATACTACTGAGCTCAGAGACCAGAATTTAATTTAAGCTTGTCCTTATTATTCTTATTTAAAGAATAATAGCAGCATAAATCACAAAGTGGGGCTGCAAGAGAGAAGAGCATCCCATCACCACTAATTGAGACACTGTAGATTCGCCTTATTTGCCCACATGAAGTGATGGATCAAAACTTCAGAGTGAAATCCAAACTGTCCTAAACATCAGTGAGGCTTCGTCCAGAGGAAGCTGGACTCTTAGATCTTCTCCTCTCTCGTCTCTTTGGTGTAAAGCATCTCAGACCGGCTGGTTGGTAAACATGAGCGAGCTGTGTGCAGTTCACTGACGTCACATTACAGGAATTCTGGGTATTGAAGTTAAAATCAGTTACAGTTACCGCCAAAATGGAATTATATATACATGTCCAGAGGATGGGATCTAATCCAAATCTCAAATGCTTCTCTTGCACACCAACGCATGAACGCATCTTGAGTGTCACTGTAACGCCTGTTTCCTCCCACCCATCAAGTTTGGGGTTTAACCATGATGGAATACGGCAGCCTGGGAGGTCTCATCCTGCTGCTGTTATTAGCTCCTGCTGCGCTAACTTGGAACAGAGAGGTTTAGTTGTGCTTTTGTCCCAAATCGTATTACTACTGAAAATTGGCTTAAGTGGAATCATTCATAAAAACTTAATACTGAAGATCAAACAGACATGCAGTAGGAACAAGGTTTGTTCAGTTACACTGCTAGCGCCGCTTGGATTAATTGGATTACGGCTCAAAAGGGACAAAGGGACAAAATGTGAGACAGACTTGTATTGTATTTAACCTGGACCAAATGAGTCCCAAGGGATTTCTAGTACCACTGTGTTCTATATTCGTTCTCATGTTAGAACTGCACATCGAAACGCAGAACCTGTCTCTCTTTGCTAGACCGTTCTTTAAAACGTGTATGGCTGAAAAACAAGAAACAAACACAACACCAGCTTTTGCTGTTAGATAAAGTTTGGTTAGCATCTGCACTAACAATAGTTACAAAACAAAAACAAGTTTCATTGAATCTGTGCTGGTTTTCTTTTCTCACAGAGAACTGAAAACACTGAGCTTTGAATTTTTCTCCAAACTAGACTGAAATAAAAGTTGACAAAGTCGACACGTCAATGTGGTTCGACTTTTAGTTTGAGTGTACGATGGGCCATTGAAAACGCATGTGTGACGCCTCCAGTGTGTTTCTGCCTTCGGTTACATTCAGACAGAATCTGAGGATAGATGATGCTGTTATTTCACTGCTAGGTCCACGTGAACTAATACAGCTACCGTGGAGCGACAAAGTACCATTCACACACACACACACACACACACACACACACACACACACACACACTCAATGCAACCAGTCACAAATCACACTCAGATTACGCCTCGCCTCCCGTCTCTCCACAGAATATTGACTTGAAAGTGCCTCTGAGAGGATCAAACAGACCAGACAGTATTTCACCGCTGCTTTCTCTCCCAACTCTCAGCTGTCCATTCTCCAGAAAAAACATCCTCCCTCTCGCTGCATTTCCCTCCGCTATAGATGTCTCCTTCTTTTCTTTGAGGCATTCACAATTCATTTTCCACACTTGGGTGTTTTATCAGCAGTGCCACTGAATAGGGAGCGTATAAATGGGTCTCTTGTAGCCACCGGGGTCAGGGAAGTGGAGCTGTTTGCTCACTGTCATAGGCAGTGTTAATATTCACACAGACATCTTTGTGCCTGATAAGTGACTTGACAGGGTGACGACAGGTGGGCTCAAGCTGCTTTCACTTTTATTATTTGAGATAACTGAATGTAAAAATGATCGATTGTTAACGGCAATCATAATAAATGTAATACTTTATTGATCAGAGAAATTCTTTTTGCTTGCCTGCCTTCAGGGAGGTCAGAGCAAAGGGTCAGAAGCTGCTGAAGGTCAGTCCTAGCTCATGTGGGCGAGTTAAGGTGTTGGATGAGGAGGAATGGGGTCTGATGCTCCTTGAGTGGCACCTTAGTTGTTTTAACTAAGAGTGAGGAGTTTTCATCTCATTCACAAAGAAATTCATGCCAACATGCGTTACAATAATTTTGCAAATTGTTTTTTAAATTTGTAAATTTGGTCGTCATATAATATTCTGGCCCAATGAATAACATATATAACAAAGACAGAGAAGACAAGGAGGTAATATCATACACCATAGCGAAGTCTGAAGTAAACAACATGTACACTGACACCGAACCAACCAGTGCTGGCTGTGATCACCAACTTTCTGCATCGTTGCATTGTTCTTTGTTGTGATCTAGACCTGATGATCTACAGATGTTGGTCCATAGATTCATCAGGCTAGCTAGCTCTGCATGAAGAGATGGAAGTTGGCTCTGGTGAACTCCTGGTGGATGGAGTCTAAGAGGGCATCATCTTCCTGGCCTCCCTCCATCCCTCCTTCCCTCTTGCCTCCTCCTGCTGCTCGGACTGGCGGCGGCGGCTGGAGCTCGGGGGTGAAGGTGAAACTGAAGGATGTGCGGTAGATCAAGCCGTCCAATCGGACAAGAGACAGCGGGACGGTGATGATGCGTCGCAGACTGCGCCAGCCTTCGCTGAAAACGGAGACGTCAGGAACCACGCAGAGCAGAGACTTGGGAGACCTGGCAGGAGAGGAGGGCAGGTGAAGGGAGCTGGCTGGAACTGAATGGGTTACTGCAGACTTACCACAGCTCTAACCTGGTTCAATAAATAAAACAATCCCGTTATTCCCCCTCAAATCAACCCCGCTGTTGAGTATGTGATTGGCATACAGGTCAAAAATTATAAACTCGAGGACTTGAAAGGCCAGGAGCAAAAGGGTCATTTATTTGGTTAACTTTATAACTTTATATATTTTTTCGAAAAATAAACTGGAGAATTATGATTATGATTTCATTCTATTTTTGTACTTAAGTAGATACAAAAGGACCGATCAGTGTTAAATGAATCAAATGTCAACAAGGAAATCACTAAGAAATAAATAATGAAAGTTGATAATGATTATATGATAACAGAATATTATATGATTGACTCACAAATAATTCTGCTGTTTTGAAATACCGGCACAAGCGTTTCATTCTGAATGCCCACTTATAGTGTGTGATGTTGTTTTAACGTATTCCATTCGAACCTATACTATGCCTCTGGCTTCCTCCTCACCGTGCACGGCAGTGGAGGATCACGTTCCTGCCACTAATTGGCTGCAGCTTCTCATACAAAGGCCATATTGTGGCCGACTGTGTTGTACAAACACAGCTTCCCTCTGCGCCACCGAGCTGCTGGTGATGGGAGGAATATTTGCAGAATCTCGTGGCGAGCCGCTCTCAGCCAGAGACCCTGACTTACGGTGCCTCAGCACTTTGGGTGTGGAATCTGAGGTGGCTTCTGACGTCAGAAGAGGTGTTTTGCTTCCAGATGCTTCATATGAGCTGTGGTGGGGATACCTGAATCTAACTAAAGGGTCTACAACGCCCCTCTGAAGAGTTAGAAAGCCAAACTGAAGTACATTAGAACCATTCTATACCTTGGATCCAGTCTTGGGCTTAGTTTGGTTTCTCAAAGTCATCTTAGCATGAACGCCATGATGCATAAACAAGTTTTAGAGGCACACAGGTCATCACTGTGTCTATAAAGAACAAAAAATACATCCAACTTAAAAGTGCCCATTTACTTTTCCCCAAAATGTTTACAATGTTTGTTCGAACCAATGGAGAGAGAAAATTCTATATGTTTGGGTTAAAATGCTGTGAAGACACTTAGATGCTTTTTATATATTCATTTGAACACACAGGTTTTTTATGCAATGGAGATACAGTAAAATGCACCCACTAGATGAGACGTCCAACCGAAACATCCCACAGTTGTCAGCGGGACAGTGAGTGCTAGCCAGACAGGGCTAAAAGCCTGTTGCATTTTTTTGAAATACCTCAATAAATGGCAAAATAACTACTTTCATTGCATTGGGTCAAACGGAACATAATTTGGGTTAAACACGCTTGGTTACGCAACACTTTACAGTGGAAATACCATCAAAACATTTACATTCAGGCCAACCTTTACGACAAGCCAACCCACCAGGCCTGAACAGTCTCACTTAAACATGACTACAACTTTAATTTGCTGTTCAGCTCCACACCTGGTGTCTCCATGGTAAAGCGCTAGGAGAGGGAATGGCATGAAACAGTCATAAATAAGAATAGGGCCTCAGACTGATTGTTAAAGCAAAACTCCACCTGAAAACAGGATTCACAACGATGCTATAAATTAGAACACTTGGTTGAGTCTAGATTTGTGAGTATGAACAAATTGCAAAAAGAAAAGTTTACTCCTTTGTAGGAGATCGACTTTGTTGACACGTTGAATGTATCCTGACTGAGCTAGTGGATATATGGACGCATTTTTCTGCCAGTACTACTCTACAACACAAAGCCAAAGGGCAGTAACTGTCTAGAGTAGTTAAACAGACTTCAAACTTTAAATCCTGTCCTGCCAGAAGTAGTGTTATAGCATACAGTATTACCCAATATATTTCTTATATGAAATCTAAGCCATAATCATGACATTTGACCTTTCAAACACACACAAAGTAGTTATTTTTTGCCTTTGTCAGGCAGCACTGTTTGAAACACTCAGTATTCCATTCATTGTCAATGGTGCAGCTGCAGGATTTGTCTGGATGCCCCTATGAAGAGGTCTGGGCTCTATGTTGCTTGGGAAACACCGGTTTCTGCCCAAGATTATAGAAATAGTGTGAATGTAGGTTTAGGGTGTATTTTCTTTTTAAGTAAATGGGTTTCAAATCCCACAATCCTCCTGAAACCAACTGTAACCAGGGTCTGATTATAAACCCCTGAAAACCATAAACTTTGCCTGCATCAGTTTTCAACCTCCCATATTGCTGCTGTTGGATGAAAAAAACACATTTTTCTAAAACGTCAGCTTTCAAAAACCTTCATTTTTGCCCATGCAATCATTTTCTCTAAAGTGGGTTTTAAACTTTCCATTCTAGTATATAAGAAAAACACTAAAAGAGTTATGAGGTTTTCATATGACCACAGCAATATGGTGAATAAGGTAAGAAAGACCCACATACTATAATCACTCTGAGAGAACTGTGAAATGTCTTGGAGACCATAAGGTACTTATTAATGTTTCAGTCACGTAGAGATTGGCCCTGAACAGGGATGGTGGGACGGTGTCTCAAAGGCAGGTAGAAGATTTATGATTTTAAGTAAAGATTGTGTTATTTATTTAGCATTATTTATTCAGTTCTATTTAATAAGGTAATGACATATTTCTCCCAGGGTGCTTTTTGCGCAATCGTCCCAAGAAGCCGACGGTAGCTAACCTGAGGGAATCGCTATAAAACCTGGGGAAACCATAAACCCCCCAGTTTTACCATCTACATAGTACATTTCATCAAAATGACAATAAAATCTATATTTGTATATATTTTTCAAATATAGGTATATTTCAGGCTCTAACAAGGGGTTTCCTTCTGTGAGATGTGACGTCAGTTGCATTTTCAATTGTCTTACACAAAGTACAGTAAAGTTATTTTCAACAGGCCCCCGACTCTCCACAAGCTATAAAAGTCAACTAGGCGAGTCCACACAGCAGACCAACAGGCCTGTAAAGGTATAATGACATAAAGAACTACTTGGTGAGCAACTACAGTTAATAATGTAGTTTGCTAGTAGTGCTGTGATTCTGGGACAATGTTTTTATGAAGCTGCCATGTTAACGGACCAGTGATTCCTGGGGTGGTAGAACACAGACACATATGCCAGTTCCCCCGATTTAATGTGACTTTTTGATGAGCTAGGATAGTTATTTAGTGACTGTTAACATGGGACTACTAGCCATTGCTAATGCTAGCTTCTACTAGATACACTATATAGACAAAAGTCAGTGGACCCCCTACTAGTTATTGAGTTCAGGTGTTCCTCAGGGTTTGGGCTTGGCCCCTTAGTTCCAGTGAAGGTAATCTTAATGCTACAGGATATGAAGACATTTTAGCCAATTGGGCTCTTCCAACTTTGTGGCAACAGTTTGGGGAAGGCCCTTCGCTGCTCCAGCATGACTGAGCCCCTGTGCACAAAGCCAGGTCCATAAAGACCTGGTTAGACCAGTTTGGTGTGGAGGAACTGGATTGGCCTGCACAGAGCCCTGACCTCAACCCCATTGAACCTTTGGGAGGAATCAGAACATCTGCGAGCCAGGCCTTCTCTCCAACATCACTGCCTGACCTCACTAATGCTCTTTCGGCTGAATGGGCACAAACTCCCACAGACACTCCAACAGCTTGTGGAAAGCCTTCCAGAAGAGTGGGGGGGTCCAACTCCATATTGATGCCCATGGTTTTAGAATGGGATGTCCAGCAAGCTCATATAGGTGTGGTGGTCAGGTGTCCACTGACTGTTGGACATATAATGTATCTCCTCTCTTCCTTATTTCCTTTCCTCCCATTCTTCATCGCCACTCTCCTCCTCTACTCTCCTGATCTCATTTCCCATCACTCCTCTCCTCCTCAGTGTCCTTATCAGTCCTCAACCTCTTATCTCACCCTGTCCTTGCGTCTACTCTCACCTCACCTCACCTCCCATGACCTGTCCCCTCGTTTCCAGTCTTCTCATCTCCTATCTCCTCGACTCACTTGAACATGGTCTCAGCCTCGCTGTTGCCAAACCAGACTTTGAGATGAGGGCTGAAGTTCTCTCCATGGATATCCAGCATAGCAACGTGTCCACCGCCGTTCACCTGACACACACACACAAACACACACAGACACACACTTGATTTGATTTGAAATGTGAGTCTTTTTTCCAAAACAAACTGTTCTTTGTATTACAGTATATACCAGCATAGTTTGCTTTGCCAACATCCAAGGAGCTCTTTTTCCTAGATGAGGTCCCTGAATGAGATTCCACACGTGTGGCAAAAGACACATGGTGTAAATCAGGCGTGGGCAACCATGTGCCATGGAGGGCCGAGAGAATGGCCCAATCTCAACGTCCCCCCTCACGGACTCACGGACTTTGAGGCGCGTTCCCGCTAAGTCCGCGAGGGTTCAGGGCTGTCCCAATGTCAAATCGTCAAGGGCTCTCCCAGACTTTTTGAGCCCTTTATGCACTTTCCGTAAGTCTGCATCGATGCAGACTTTGCCTGAGGGAATTACCCACAGTTCATAGCGTTGTGATGATAAATACGGGGTTACCAGGGGAACGGGAAACAAATGGAAGGACAAATGTTTATTCATCAACCATTTATTTAAAGTTTTGCTTGATGATGCTGTTTTGACAAATACGAGTCAATTGATTATTTGACAATTACCTCTCGTCCACTCTGTCAGGCAAGAGCCTGGGTGAAGAAAGTAAAAAAACGTAAAATAAAAAGTCCCAAACCCCCAATCGTACATAAAAACAATTTGGTGTCGCAAAGTGCTGTCCCATTCCTATTCATACAATTTGGAGCCCTTGCAGCCTCTCGCACTCAAGCACTTACCAGGTGATGTCAGTTAAGTCTGTGAGGGTTCAGGGTTTAGGCCTTAGGGGGGACATTGGGATTGGACCTATGCTGGTTTTCACTTCAACCAACCACTACAGCAGGTGATTTCACTGATCAGCACACAACTAATGAGTGAAATCACCTGGTGTAGTGGTTGGTTGGAGTGAAAACCTGCAGACTCTCGGCCCTCCATGGCGCACGGTTGCCCATCCCTGGTGTAACACGTACGTTCTCAAAGGTATTGTACATTTGACACATCAGAATCTCCCTGGACCTGAAAACAAACGATCACGTCTATCTACTGTTTTGGTTTTGCTAGTGACATGTCCAAGAGAAACCTGTGACATACTGGACAAAACATTAGGCCGTCCTGTGCTTTCCATGAAACAGCCTGGCCAGGTGAATCAGATGAAAGCTGTGGTTCCTTATTGATTTCACCTTTTACATCCACTTCAGTCATAACGGAGTTGAAGGTGAGGAGACGTTAAAGAGGGTTTTAGTCCTCTTGACAGTCACGGACATGGATTGTACAGAATGGGGTATTACTCAGCAGTAGGGGTGGTCTTATTGAGACTGGAGACAAGTTGATTCTTTTTTGTGGATAATATTCTTCCCAATTTGTATTGAAGGGAAGAAACGTCTGAAGAACGTGAGAACATCTATTGCAGCCCGACCGTCCTGGTAGGGGGATCCCTCTCTGAGTAGCCCCTCCCTCTCTGAGTAGCCCCTCCCTCTCTGAGTAGCCCCTCCCTCTCTGAGTAGCCCCTCCCTCTCTGAGTAGCCCCTCCCTCTCTGAGTAGCCCCTCCCAAGGTTTCTCCCAATTTTCCCTGTAAGGTTTTGTGGGAGTTTTTCCTTGTCCTCTGTGAGGGTCTAAGGCTGGGGGATGTCGTGTACTAACCATTTATTGTTTCACATGTTGGGCACTGTGAAGCCCTGAGAGACTGTAACGGTGATTAAGGGCTGTACAGATAAATGTGATTTGATTTGAGTTGGTCTGTGTGTTTGAGGTTGCGCCATCGACTATGACAGATTTCAGCAGGTGCAGGTGTGTGTGTGTGTGTGTGTGTGTGTGTGTGTGTGTGTGTGTGTGTGTGTGTGTGTGTGTGTGTGTGTGTGTGTGTGTGTGTGTGTGTGTGTGTGTGTGTGTGTGTGTGTGTGTGTGTGTGTCTAACTCACCTCTAGCCCTGTGATAACAGGTACAGGACTAACTGGTGTCTGAATGCAGGCCAGGCCTTGATTAAAGGTGAATTCTACTGCTTCCACTCCGATGATGGTCCAACAGGATCCATCGTTTAACACCACTCTGCTTTGGTCTCTGACACTGGGTGGGGCCTGGAGCGATAGGGGGAGGAGGGGTGAAGGCAGGAGAGAGGAAGAAGGGTGTGTGTGGGGGGGGGGGGACAAATGTGTAGGAAGGGAGGGATGGAAGAAGGCATGGGAGAGAGAGGAGGAAATAAGGCAGAGAGAAGAGAGGGAGGGAGAGAGAGAACGAGGGAGGGAGGAATAGAGAAAGTGAGAGAGAGAGGAAGAGAATGAAGGAGGGAGAATGGGAACAGGGAGAGCAAGAGGAGAGGGGACAACATTAAATACACACAAAAATGAATAGAGAGAGAGAGAAAGAAAGAGTGAGTGAGTGAGTGAGTGAGTGAGTGAGTGAGTGAGTGAGTGAGTGAGTGAGTGAGTGAGTGAGTGAGTGAGTGAGTGAGTGAGTGAGTGAGTGTGTGTGTGTGTGTGTGTGTGTGTGTGTGTGTGTGTGTGTGTGTGTGTGTGTGTGTGTGTGTGTGTGTGTGTGTGTGTGTGTGTGTGTGTGTGTGTGTGTGTCCACTGGGAACTGGGTGTTTTATGTAGCACTGGTTGCAGGGAGGAATTCGAGTCTGCAGATAATATAAAGCTAATTAAATCAAAATAAAAGCTGATGGCTACATGATCCATTTGGAAAAAGTCTATTATTGACCAAAGTCCACTAATAATTCACGGGCTAGCTACATAACCCACAGGTAGCTCTGCTGTAGGCACATACAGGTCTACTGGCTGTAAACGTTGAGAAGGGTTGAGTGGGATTCAAGAATGAAAGAAAGACTCTGTTTTAATCCTTACGTAAGATGTTTACTTTCCCAGGCTCCAGTGATCTTCATGAGGATTCCTAATGCGTTCTTGGAAAATAGCTTGATGGTTCATTATTAGACCAAAGTTTGGAGATGGGTCTTTTGAAGTTTATATCAACACAGCAATGTATGGAGGGACATCCAGCACCAATGTACTTATTACTTTTATATGTACATTTTTTAATTACAGGAGGAAAAACAGGAGGAAATACTTACTAGAATACAATAGAACAGCTGCTACAGCACATACACGGACACATAAAGACACCAAGCAACACAAAATGAGGACAAAACAGACAACACACTGTAGTGCAACAGCAAGAGGTGCAAAATGAGTGTCGATGGCATCAAACAATAATTTCATAATTATTGGAAAATTAAACTCATACACTAACTAACTAACTAACTAACTAACTAACTAACAGGTGTAGTTGTGACTAGTTACAGCAGCAGTCCTACCTGGTGCTGTATGATGGTGTCATTGGACAGACACAGGTAGGTGTGCATGTCATCCCTGAACTGGAAGGCACACTTGTGGAGCTGAGAGACCGGCTCGTCCACATCCAAGATGGCGTGCTGCTTGTTGACCTTACGGATCACCTAGTGGGACAAACAGAGCAAGAGCAATGTTAATGTAGGCAGGAAAACATATATTTGAACCTGCTGAGTGTCAGAAATGTCCTTTCCTGGTAACTTTTTGTTGATCATTTGGTGACTATTAGCAAGGTCAAGGTTCATATACTGGCTGATACATGAACGATACATGATGCATGAATTTACAATTATTCTACTGTTGCCTTGAATGATAAGGTGCTCCTTCATGTTCCTTTAAGTTTCAGGGTCCTAAAGCCCATGGAACCCTTTCCAAGGCTGTTTTAGATGATCATTTGAAAGCTGCATGGTCATCAATCTGCAAAATGGCTGCATTTCAATTCACCCTATAGAGCTGGTTTAAAAATCAGGTTTTCATGCAATGAGACAAACTGATTGCTGCAAAACACATTTCATCTGGCAGGATGTTTCCTTACAGGGCTTATTGATAAAAAAGACAAAGAAGAGAGAGAAAACAATGAATGAGAAAATGGTTTTACATTGATAGATTCTGATTATACCATTATATTCTCTCTGATCAGGGTTAGATTGGAGCTGGGCTTTGACAGGTTCAGTCTCATGGCCTTAATATCAGACTCAACATCTCCTCCTAGGCCTCTTAGGCCTAGGAGGAGCATCCTCTGCTTAAGATGCTTAACCATACACGTGTACAGTAGGGAGAGAGGGAGTTTGTTTTAAATCTACTATAACATAGCTACCTCAGCTAACAAAGCTAGTCAACAGTACCTGGATGTACTAAAGAGGGGAGGCCCACTGACAAATTGAGGATAGACAGACTTTGTATAATGCCCTTTGCACATTCCCGTGAGCATTGCCACTTTGTATTTCACTGCATGTATGTGTATGTGACTAATAAAACTCTTGAACTTGAACTTGAACTTTAGAAGGAAACACAATTATCAGACATGTCAGACCCAGGAAAGTTTCAATCTGGGCATTATTTTAACAAAACATTCTTGCTATTTCATTTAGCCATTGTTTTAACAAAAATGTCCCCTGGAATCTGCTGATTCAACGTCGCCAAAGAGCTCCAAAGAACTGTTTTATTACACAGGAGACAAGAACTACAGCCAATAACAGAAT
>JAXDDW010000041.1:702500-792500 GCA_034670385.1 Hoplostethus mediterraneus
CGTTAGAGCGTCGTCACGCCGCGTGCATCTCCGTTATCGTCTCTGTTACCGAGACGCACATGTGTCAGTCCTGTTGTCGCTGTATCCCCGCTGCACAGATGACTCATCATACATTTACCTTTGACATTTCTGGGAATAATGGAGGGTGAGGAGTGATAATTACGAGATCTTTATCTCATCATAATGAGAAAAGATGCACAATCATCATGTGACTCTGGTAGGTATCATAAAGAGCCTGTAGGCCACTAGACAGACCTTTGAGTAACCCAGAGTTACCAGCAGGCCAATCAGAGCCATTATAGTCACAGACAGCCTTGGACCGCACTATCTCTCTCTAATGGTGGTTAGCCTGGAAATCGAGAAAACATCATTTAAGTGTAAACACAAAAATATAAATGACTTCCTGTTTTTTGCACGTCCGCGCTAGCACTGTGGCTAATCAGCCCACGCTGACTAAAAGGGTTCGCCTGGCTTCCTGCCAGCCGACCTTGTAAGCAAGGATGATTCATTTTGCTCATCATGAAGTGTATCATCACCGTTCCATTATCACATAGCAGCTAATTATTTCCAGGACCCGTTAGCTTGTTTGTGAAGCTGTGCTGGTAATGTCTTGGATGACTTGGCATCCTCTCCAGCTGGTGGTAAGACTGTCAGTTTACTATCAGGATGATGGAGTTTCATAAACATGTATTTGCTGTGTCTACCAAATCAAATGTGTACTGAATTGCTTTATGGGCCATTCTTTGCACACTGGCTGACTCAACTAACATTTATAAATAACAATCCTGTGGGCTATGTTTTTCTTAAAGTACCATCTCCCAGCTAATGTTAGACTACTTATCAATCCAGCAGTATACAGATAGACCCATATTGATCGGAGAGAATTGGATGCCCTGTTGTAAGGTAGGGGATGTTTTTTTCTGTTCAGCTTTCTGAAAGAAGAAGCATGCAATATGTGAGCAGGGTTATATTAGCTACATCGCCTTTGCTACATTAGAAATCCATTATCTATGTCCTGCCACTCAACTTGTCCTGCCAGGCTGGTTTCTAATGAGCGATGCATCTGCGTACAGCCTGCCCACCTATCTGGCATGCTGTCAAAGGTTTTAAATGAACAGCACCGGGGTTAAATAAAATTAAAAAATTAAAAAATTAAAAATAAAATCAGCAAAACACCAATGCTCAAAGTTTGACGTACCGGAAATCACGTTGATGATTGACGTCATCAGATATGATGTCATGAATTATCCATGAGGTAACGGAGAAAAACAAAACATGTGATCAAGCTTTCCATGTAGAGGAAATACTACCTGGGTCTTATTATGTATGTTAGTCAATGAAAGGAGGTCTGGTAGTCTGACCTATCAGCTGATTAGCATTGATGGGGAAGTCTAGTCTTACAAGCTACTGTACCAACCAGGTTTGTTACTTAGAAAAAAATGATTTTATTTGAAATGATTGACTGTGTTTCTGATGGTCACTCTGACAGCTACCTGGAATTAGAATCCAGCGAAACAAATCCTAGGATGAAAAAATGCAATTCCCTTCTTTTTTATTATAGTCAAAAATAGTTGGTAGTTGCAGTAATGAACTACTAAAACACTATCCAGATTTAAATACAGATGAACTACAGCAAAATTAAAGTACTACTTTAAGTACATGTAGTGAAACTACTCTGCAACATTGATCATCAGTATCACAGGCACTTGAAAAGCACATCTAATGAAAGCATGCCAAGATAAACAACATCCAGAGAGCTGAATACTTCATGTGTAACGGTATGATATTCCAGTGAATGTATTTTTCAGATTTTCTTATCTATGCTTCTAATGGGTTTACAATCTGCCTGTAACACGTCTAAATCAGGATGTTCTGTCAGCGATAAAAAAAAAGACCAGCTCAAATGTTTTTCCCCCAGAAGTGCATCACCCCACTGAGGCCACAGCTGCTGTGTTTGAATCCCTCTGAGGTCTTCACAGTTTTGTGCAATTCCCCGGCTGCGCCAAACAAAAAGAAATGCGCTATAGAGAAAATAGGGCAAGTCTCGACATTAGTGTTTGACAGATATGGCTGATGCTGATATTTTGGGTTGAAGCTGCTGATATTTTACTATTTTCATGCCACAAATTCTTCAAGTGTTCAGGGTTTTATTCTTGTCAGGGTGGGAAAGGCCTCTGAAGCAGCATTTGAACCATCATGGGACACTAAATCTCTCCACTGAGAGACAGACTAATGGTGGGTTATCAGCTCCTTAAGGCAGGGGAGGCAGGTTTCATTACAGGTTGGTTTTATAGACTGACACCCCTGAAGCTGTTGAGGAAAATCCTCCCACGCCACACTGGGATGATTTCTCTGGTAATAACAATAATAAAAAGATATTGACTACCTGCAGTCAGGGAGGAACCTCCATCATACCAGAGGTGGACCACGCTGCCAAGACTAGATCTGATTCTTAAAGGGTAATTCCGTTATTTTTCAACCTGGCCTCCTTAAACCTTGGGTAGGTAGTCTATAGCGAGAGGGTTCACTTGTTGCAGGAAGAGGACGGTAGAAAGACTTATGTTTACACCATCCTCTTCTTGCAACAAGTCAACCCTCTTGCTTTAATAGACCACCTTTGTCATATTTCCAACAACTCTCAACTCTCAACTCTGACAAAGGTGGTCTATGAAAGCAAGAGGGTTGACTTGTTACAAGAAGAGGATGGTGTAAACAACCGTCCTCTTCCTGCAACAAGTGAACCCTCTCGCTATAGACACACGAATAACAATCTGAGCCTGTCAGTGGCAAAATCAAGACTTTTAGTGGACGTACTTTGACCGCCTCTATGCCCGTTCAGATTACGTTGCAGCCATTGAGCCCATTTCGCAACTGCCGACTGAGCCGATCTACCGGAGCAACTCCGAAACTTTTGGGATCTACTTTGCGGTATGATAGGCGATTTTGTGGATATAGAGGCCAGGTTGAAAAATCCCAGAATTGCCCTTTAATAAAAGGACGATATCGGGTTTGACTCCCATTTGACATGTCGGTCACGTCAACAACAATGTGTTGTGAATGACATCACTTCAAACCAGTGCAGCCCTTTGCAATTGTTGGGGGAAATATGACGACACACACACACACACACACACACACACACACACACACCCCCAGACCATGAATGATGGCATCATAAGGCCTGGTACAGAGAGACACCAGCACAGATCCCAAGTCTGAGCGTGCACAAACACCCACCCACACACACACACACACACACTGACAAACAGAACTTTTTTACTCCAGCTGCTGAAGGAGACGTCAGTATAAACAATCAATAGATGTAGTGAAGCCGAGCCTCCGTCTGTGTGAATGCGAGCGGCGTCCGCAGAGAGCAGCGCGAATGCCGGCGGCTTTTAAATCAGAATCCTCGGCGTCGCGCCTCCGTTTGACTCCGCCGAGCCCCGGCACCCGCCTCTGCACCGCGCTGGTAAATACACCAGGAGCTCACGTCCAGATAAGTAAGTGGGGATGCAGAATAAAAGGGAAGAAAACAGAAGGGAAGCAAGGAAGGAAGGAGGGAGGGATGAGGGAAAAAAGAGAGCGTCAACCAACAAATCAATAAAGAGGAGTAAGAATACAAGAAATCAGACAAGAAAGAGGGCAGTAGGGAAGATCGAAACTCAAGAACTTTTCCACATTTTCCGAGTCCTAGTGTCCATCTAGCCCTGCTGGTATAGACCCTTTTAGCGCCTACGTCACGGTGTTAGCTGGAGGCAAAACAAAGCAAAATTGGAGGCATCACCTCACCTCAGAGCAGCAGAGCAAGAGGCTACCGTTCACCCAAAATGTCATCTTGCTGTGTTGTTGGATGCCAGAATCGAAGGAGAGGCTCCAACTATGGTTAAACGCGATAAAACGAAAGGATCGGACTGAGGCGGATCATCAAAAATGCTCGTGTTTTCAGCGCACACTTCATAGGTTCAATAAAGTCTTGTCTGTTTTAGTTGAATTTGAAGTCTTGTACATGACCATTCAGGACATCGTTATAGGCATCTAAAGATGTATACGCCCTCAGTTTCTCTTTACTAGACACGCTTGGTTTCTCTATCAGGTCGGTGTAAATGTCTGGCCGTCCCACAGCAGGTCGTCCTGTCAGATCGTCGGGTCGGCCAGTCTGGTCCCGTTGGTTCATGTTAACTTGTTCCAGTAACACTCGCGGTCCTGGAGAGTGTGTGGCCGTAAATACTCAGACATCGCGTTATTTTCTTCAGCCGTGTTAAAAACAAGCCAACGAAACTTGCTAGCCAGCGTTGTTGGCTAACGTGTCCCGGCCGGGTTCTGCCTCCACCTAAGCTCCGCCCACAAAAAAACATCATCATGTTTACTAACTGAAAAGGGGTCTACAGCTTCCACTTGTGACCGCTGCTCTCCACGTCTGCCAATACAGTTTGCGGTTTGGCGTGTGCCGTCCTGCTCTTCCAAACCGTTCCCCTTGTCGCATCGTTTTGCAGTCGTCCTGACAGATGCAGCTGACTATTTGGCCTCTTTGCGACTCCCGTATTTGCCTGGGAAACTCTTTAAAAGCTGACGCTGCTAATCGGCGTTTAACTTCACACGACTCCCTGCTGCAGCTCTGCGTGTAATTGCATTTCTACGTATGGGTGAAAATGTGTTATTTCAAAAGTTGAAGTCATTTCTTTTTTTGGGTGCAGTTGCTCCATCGTTCCATACCCAGCTGTATCCACCCTGGTGTAACTGCCCCGGTAGTCTGTCTGGAGGCACACCGGCACGGGAACATGGCGGACCAGCTGCCCCGCTCTCCTCTGTCCGGCAGCCATGCATGAAATAGCTCAGCGGCCGCCAGACATCGACCCGGCAGCACCTCCATCCCTCCTCGCCGTGCAGATGGACGGCAAGATGCTCCGTCCTGTTCATCGGAGCCGTGCGACTAACCACATGCATGCACTGCGGAGAGTGTGTAGACATATGTGTGTGTGTGTGTGTGTGAGTGTGTGAGAGAGAGAGTGAAATGGTATGAGACACGACAGCCAAAGCTCTCCTGTCAAGTGCTCTTGTGTGAAGTTGCCCTTTTGAAGAGGAGGGGGGGGGGGGGAAAGTACTTGTGAGCTTTGAATAAGATGACATGAGGGATTACTTTGCATTCAGACCGAGTGTCTTCCTCTACCTCGGGGGTTTCCGTCTTTTTGAGAGCGATTTAAATCTCGGCCTGAAAACACGAGCAGGGACTTTGCGGCAAAAAAACATCAACACGTACCTACTTTCAAAAATCAAAATGTCAGCGCGCTCGACGGCGGGGAGTCTAGATCTACTGTGTGTGTGTGTGTGTGTGTGTGTGTGTGTGTGTTCTCTCTCCTCACGTCTACTTCCGCTGTTTATTTATGCATCTCTGTTTGTTTAGTGGTCGACCTTCACGGAGACGGACTCCGCGGATTTCCGTTTTTTCAGATCCCAGCCTTGTGTTGGAATGATTTGCCTCCTCCAGCATAGGGATGACGCAGGTTATCGCCGGGGGGGGGGGGGGGGGGGGGGGGGGGGGGAGGAGAAAAGAGTTAGCTTGTCCGATCCGCCCGCTCGCCCCCTTTTCCCAATTAGGAATTCAATCTCATCCCAGACCGGGAGGATCTACTGGGGTTTGCTGGTCATGAGAAAAGAAAAAAAAAAGCACGGCGAGTACTACTAACCGGTAAATGCTCCATCTCCACTTTAGTTGCTTTCAACCCCAAGATACGACGTCCTCATCCACGTCTCAAATGTTTCTCAGAAAATTGCTGCTGGAGAAAATTCAGCGGCGGAGTAGAAACCAGGTAGATACCAGACTGTCTGTTGGGTTCTGGCTGTACGCAGACCATGATCTATCTGGTGGAGGCATCCGGGGTGTAAATTCATGGGGACGTTCACGCACAGATGCTGTGTTGGGAGTAGAAATTCGTTACCAAGGGGAGAAAAAGCATAGAATAAAGGCTGCGGTTAGTCGGGTGGCATCACTTTGTTACACTTCCATTGGGCGAGGTCGGAGCCACGGTATCATCCACAGTGGTAATTGGGAGGCGGTACGGCATCAGGGGTAAAGCTTGAGTGGAGGGCAGGTGCGTCCCCGGGTAGGCCTGCCCAAGACCAGCAGGGTTTAGTTAGCTCTGTATGGGGGAACCGGGGCGTTTGTGTCCCAGCAGGTGGTCTTGCTTGCTTGTGCATCGGTCGGACCACGTTTTAGCATCAGATTTGAGTGGGCGCTCCTTTGATAAACGAGGGCCAGCAGCGTTCCCGACGGATATATCCACCTTTTAGTCCCGGACCAGGTCGGTGGAATGGGACTGTAATTCCTATAAGACTATAAGACCTTCCATTTTTAATTACCTTGACATTTAGAATTTTAGCTCGTTATAATTCGCTGTGCCCGGCTGCTGTAACCTCACGGGGGGGGGGAAATTTCAGTGTTTGTCCTTCAGCTTTGTTAAGACACACTGCTTTCATTGAACTGAAGCGCCAGCACAGAACGGTGCACCGTGTGATGTGTAAAACTCAGAACGTCAAAGCATCCCCTTTCTGATTCTCTGTATAATCAGTCATATACAATCATGCTTACTGGAAACGTCATTCCCATTGAAGTGGGTTAAAGCAATACCTGAACTGGAATAGTACTTTTTAAGGTGCTGTACATCTCGTTGAAATGTGTCAGCTTAATGTTAAAAGAACAGGCTAAAAGACTGTTGGCACAATTAAAGGGTTTTTAACTGCACTTTATATAAACCATAACGCAGATCATTTTTAAAAGATATAGCAAACATCCAAAAAAAACACAGCTTCCTATGATTTCAGCAAAAGGTATGCTCTTTTTAATACATCTTGTCGCACAGCAACATAGTTTAAGGACAGAGATACAAGAGCGTCTTCTCCGCCATATGGCCTGGTTTACTGCAGAGACTACAAAGAATCGGTGAGTCGTATTGAGCTGTTGTAAGGTCAAATCGGCAGCTGGCTTAATAACAAGTAATAGGCTGCAGTATGGGTAAAGAAGTCTACAATATGGCATATGATATGAAAAGCGGTGTAATCCACTAACACCTACAACACATGCTAACATTATAACACAACAGTATTAGTAAGCGCTGGATCAGGTTCCAAGTCTAGCTTCCCCATGTTCGCTTTCCATCCCTGATGCAAAGTTTCCCCCGGTGCAGCTTCAAGCGCCTCAGATAAACTTGCACGAGACGGTGCACGAGACGGTGCACGAGACGGTGCACGAGACGGTGCACGAGACGGTGCACGAGAACGAGCAGAGAGTGCCGGCGTGCAGGCGGGCAGAAATCAGAGAAGTGCCGGTACAGCGTAACCTCATTCAGCCGCTGGGCGAAGGAGCTGTTGTACGCTGAAGCAGCTATCAGCTATCAGTGTGGTGGTGGTGGCTTTACACTGCTTCATACACACTGTGGCTGACTTCATCTGGACGCAGAGAAACAAGCCTATTATCTGAGTGTGTGTGTGTGTGTGTGTGTGTGTGTGTGTGTGTGTGTGTGTGCTGCTCATTAGGGAACAATAGTGGGTCTGTGAGTCCCCTTTGCCACTTCTGGCCCAGTTAAACAGAGAACCATCTACTGGAGTGGAGTTCCCACTTACAACTGTGACACACACACACACACACACACGCACATGCACACACACATGCACATGCACACAGGGGCACTTACATACTGGCATGCTGCCGTCACAAAAAAGCACTCACATCCAAAGCACTCAGGCGGACATGAGTGCAGAACTGGGTTGACAAATATTTATGGGACCAGGCTGTGTATCGTCTGTATTCTCAAGGGTGTGCATGAGGGCACGCACCTAGAGATAGGGACAAACACACACACACACACACACACACACACACACACACACACACACACACACACATCGCCACTACTCCACTTTCCCCTTCCTGCCACACAGCCTTGTCATTCTACTTTGGCTGAAGGACAAGCGCCACAGATTGAGCAGATCTGTGTGTGTGTGTGTGTGCGTGTGTGTGTGTGTGCGTGTGCGTGTGTGAATTAGCAGATGTGTCGTGCTGTGACCCATGCACTCCGGATGTGTGACCTTTCACCCCTGATGCCAGCGCCGCCTCTCAGTGGCCATCAGCGTCACTTTCCGGCGTGACAGCAGAGAGGCTGGCGAAGACACTGGTCACTGTGTCCTGACTGACCTCTGACCTCCGGCCAGGGCAGCCCGCGGGGTCAAACGGGGTCATCGCTACACCCAGAGACATAGAGGGATGGAATTTGGTCATGGACGCTCTCAGAGCCCCACCATGTTAGCGTGCCATTCCTCAACCTTTCTCCAAGCTTTATATATTCTGTGTATTTCCAATGCAGTTTTACTCGTTTTTTGTTTTCTTTAATCAAATGATTTGAAGACTGCATACAAACCCCTAAAGGTTAGGGCTGGGTGATTATCGTGTTTATAATCGTAATCGCGATTTAATTTTGTAATCGTGGCAAATTTTCAAAATCGTTCATTTCGATTGTTATTTAGGCGACAAGAACGAGGAACGTCTAGAAGCGGCAGTTAGCAAAGCAACCAGTGTGTGTGTGTGTGTGTGTGTGTGTGTGTGTGTATGCGCATCAGACGTAACATCACTTTCCCGTGAATGAACGGGCCAAATACTTTCCCCAATACTGCGTTCATGAACTGTCCCCTTAAAAAATACTACGTGGTATTCAGTCTTGTCCCTCCGTGTTCAGACAGGTTTGGACCGGTCGTTTTTTGCGAGCCGCGAGCGAATGTGTCAAGCCGGACAGGAAGTCAGACACAGGAACGGCATAGAGCATCCGGTCAATTTCAAAATAAAACAAATTTTACAATAAAACTAAACAAATAAACATTAATCGTAATCGAGGTAAAAGTTTGAAATAATCACGATATTGATTTTTAGTCATATCGCCCACCCCTACTAAAGGTTAAGGTGGATATCTTTGGCGGTGCATTCGACCATCAGTCTGTCCCATCTGGAGGCAGCCCCACCTCTCCCGAGACCCCCCAACCCAGACAGCGTGACCTCTGTGGGCGAGGCGTCGGCGCCACCGGGGGTCCCTGCGGAGCGGCAGCCTACAATCACACTGGCCTCTCCGTCGCCCTCGTCTGTCACACTGCATAAAACCAGTAGGAGGGAAAGTGAGGGCTAGGGTTAGACTGCCCCAATGGGCAGTAGAAATAGAGATGGAGGAAAGAGTGGAAAAGAGATCAAGTTGGGATAAAGACGGAGCAAAGGCAGAACCTCTTTGGAAGGACGGCGACTGGAAAAGGAGGAGACGGAGGTAGCCGGGGAGACAGAAGGGGAATCGATGTGATTGGCGACAAGTAAAAGGCTCCGGCTCTGTGTCCTCTGCCACTTCCTACCTATCTTCCTTCTTTCCTTCCTGCAAACAGTAGTCTTTTCACCCGGCCAAACAAACTGAACTAAAGGAGTTTCAATTCTTGTATGACCACACATTGCCTTAAGGGTGGGCCATATGACTAAAAATCAATATTGTGATTATTTCAAACTTTTACCTCGATTATGATTAATGAACGATTATTTAATTTGTTTTATTTTGAAATTTGTTTTATTTTGAAATTGACCGGATGCTCTATGTCGTTCCTGTGTCTGACTTCCTGCCCGGCTTGACACATTCGCTCGCGGCTCGCCAACAACGACCGGTCCAAACCTGTCTGAACACGGAGGGACGAGACTGAATACCACGTAGTATTTTTTAAGGGGGCAGTTCATGAACGCAGTATTGGGGAAAGTATTTGGCCCGTTCATTCACGGGAAAGTGATGTTACGTCTGATGCGCGTGCGCACACACACACACACACACACACACACACACACACACTGGTTGCTTTGCTAACTGGCGCTTCTAGACGTTCCTCGTTCTTGTCGCCTAAATAACAATCGAAATGAACGATTTTGAAAATTTGCCACGATTACATCATTAAATCGCGATTACGATTATAAACACGATTATCGCACACTCCTACTTTGCCTTATAACATCCTGTCGCAAATGTAACCCAAACCTTTGGACTGCTGCCGATTCACCCATCAACTGACAGACAGACAGCACCAATAGATGCCAGACCTGACAGAACAGACAGACAGAACCCGTAGAGAATCGGCCCACGACAACACAAAGTAGTGATCACCAGTGAGAGATAAGGCTATTGAATGGCAAGTATAAGCCACCTCGTGTCAGTATCTAGGAAGCCCCGACGCTGGATGTGTCACTGGAGAGTCACCACGCAGTAAAGCCCGGGCATCATCCAGACACTCAGAGGTCAAGGTCAGATCAAATGTACAAAGGCAATGCATCTCCACAGGCCACGCTTCCTACTGATGTCTCTGACGGTTTCTTTTCTTGCTCTCTCATGAGACACCGTGAAAACTATAAAGAAATAGACATAACAAAGATAAACATGTGCGTCCAACAGAAATGTCATTCAAATACAATTACTCGTCTAAAGATGCATAACAACAAACATAGAAAAGAAAGAATCAAATAAAGGAAATTACCGTGAGAGCCTCTGGACTCGTGTACAATCAATATCTTTTGCTCAAAAACGGACATGCCTTCTTGCTTCTTTGACCCAAAATGACCCATAATGCAATAGGACCAATAACTCTGATCTAGATGAACTCTGAACTCTAATCATGTGACCCATGTTTTTTAACCAATATTATTATTATCATGTTTTAACAGCCTTAAACTCAAATAATCATGCATTTATTTAACAGAACATAAAATAAAATAACAAAATCACAATTTCTGAGACCGCCACAGGCAATATCAGGAAATGATTGACAGCTGATACATTAGTCACAAAGGGCTGACATTCCCAAACTGTGATAACTATCATGGGGAATTGATTTTGGGATATGCGTGGTTATTCCAAAAATGCCTGCAGAGTTCAGGCTGTGAGGAAAACCATTCACAATGCATTATTCAGAAGGCTTTCTTCACTTCACTTCGGATTTAGGTGAGTGATCATCTTTTTGTTTTGCAGGTCTCATCTCACTGCTACATGTTCTAGGACAGGATCGAGTCAAACAGTCAATAAAAAATAAAAAAACAGCGAGGATTGTTTGTCTGGGTCTGATAATCAGCCATTGTCAAATTTGTGACAAAAGCCATAGAGACGACTGACTTAATGTTCTTCTATCTGCTGCACTGCCTTATGTGTGAATGCATTCTGGCCAATTTCCTGTGTAGGTTGTCGCCAACATCAAAACCTGTCCCATTAGTATTGCTCTGTGCATACATGTGTTCATTTGCCCATGGACATTATACAGCTTGTTGCCTGCCAGCCTGTGTGGGAACAGGCCGGTGGTGTATTGGATTGCTTTGATATAGCTCAGTGCCTGTGTGGAATGGCCCGCTGCCTGGTTCCCAGGGTGTAGGCAGCTATATTTACATAAAGCATAGTTATTAATGACTTCAGGTCAGACAGTATTGGCGCTGGGTGAGACAGTCATTTTATGCGTGTAATTGCACGGGCCGTAAACTGTAAAGGCATAAATTGTAGTGGAGTCACAGAGGACGTCTCGGCTGAAGAACACCGAGACAGATGACAGGCGGGGAGAATGAGATAGGTGGGGAAGACGAGCCACGCCTTGTTACCAGGCAACCACGCGCAATATTAATCATGTAATCGTAGATTTAGGAAGAGTAAGTATATTTGTACGCTTCAGCGTTTCCCCTGAAAAATGACCTGGGAAAATAAGCTGTACTTACATTGTACTCCAAAAGTCCAGGTGACAACATCCATCCATCTATCTATCTATCTATCTATCTATCTATCTATCTATCTATCTATCCATCCATCCATCCATCATCTATCTATCTATCTATCTATCTATCTATCTATCTATCTATCTATCCATCCATCCATCCATCCATCTATCTATCTATCTATCTATCTATCCATCCATCCATCCATCCATCCATCCATCCATCCATCTATCTATCTATCTATCTATCCATCCATCCATCCATCCATCCATCTATCTATCCATCCATCCATCCATCCATCCATCCATCCATCCATCCATCATCTATCTATCTATCTATCTATCATCTATCTATCTATCTATCTATCTATCATCTATCTATCTATCCATCCATCCATCCATCCATCTATCTATCTATCATCTATCTATCTATCTATCTATCATCTATCTATCTATCTATCCATCCATCCATCCATCCATCCATCCATCCATCCATCCATCTATCTATCTATCATCTATCTATCTATCTATCTATCTATCTATCTATCTATCTATCTATCTATCTATCTATCTATCTATCTATCTATCTATCTATCTATCATCTATCTATCTATCTATCTATCTATCTATCTATCATCTATCTATCTATCTATCTATCCAGTCATCCATTTTTCCATCCATCCATCCATGAGCAAATAGTGGTCACGTAGTATTTTCTAACATTACAGAGTCTCGTTACGCCACCAGACTACAAACACAACACAGACAGGGTAAAGAGCAGAGAGAGGACAGGACAAGTCAATTCTACTGGTGGCAAGGGAACAAGACAGACAGAACATCACCTCAGATGTATTGAGAAAAACAACAACAAGAGAAGCACCGTGAACAGGCTATGATGGAGACACACACACACACACACAGATACACACACCCTGCACAAATGTTGTGTTGAGCCAAGTTGTGAAAATATCCTTTTGAAAATATGAGAAATGTTCACCGTGTTGAGGTGAAACATCCGTCGTCAGAATGCGAGGCTGAGTCGAGGCAGATTGTGTGTCCCTGCATGCTGGTATGGCCTGAGGGAAAGTACAACTCCACCCTGGGGTACGTCAACGCGTCATACTTGTAAAACTACACAAACTACACAAATTGTTTGCCACGAATTCCCAAGTATACATAACAATTATTGGTTGAAATAAATACACATTTATCTTTCCGTACAAAAAAGTAAAAAGTGGCTCATTTTTCCTCCATTAGATCATTTTCTCATATTCTACACTCCAGTCTATGTTGGCTTCCTCTGTCCCGCCTTCTGTTTTGCTCGGCAACCGACTGCATTTATGCTCATTAAGTGTTCGGAGGCATTTCCTAGAGACCTGGCGCGGCTCTAGCTTGGCTGGCTCGCACCGCCTCGGTATTTCAGTGAGACAGCTGGCGGCGCCCCGTAATGCCATTGATGAGGTAGAAACGCTGCTTCTGCACGACCGGCGTGTTTGTTACCTGGCCGGCTCGTCGTTATCGATGCACGTGCGCGGTAATCCGGATACCGGCTCATATTCGGGATAGGCTGTTTATATCCCTGTATCCTCGTGTGTGTGTGTATCCACCGGTAAACACAATTTCCGCCTATCTGTGTGTAAGCTACTTACAACTACATGTAAAGATGCTGGAGCTGAGCCACTTGCATGATTTTGATTCCCGGCTGCGTAATAATATGATCTCTTTCAGGACTTTCCACCGCGTCCGCAGAAAGCCAGCATCTTGCAATTTTCCCCACAGCTATACTACAAAACAAAATTGAGCTTTAGCGGACTGGGAAAACCGACGGTACACGGGATAAGATAGCAATGCGGGAATATCCCGGCTATCCGGATTTCTCGTGGCCGGGAGAAGAGCTTATCCAGGTTATTGTAAACATGGACATGATGTTTACATCCGCCAGCTTATTCACTGGATACTTGAGTGTCCTGAATGTTAAGGGAGTATTACAGTTTTTCTCAGTCGCTTTGGTACATTTCTCAGATCAGAATTGAAATTCTCAAAACGACTTGTTCAACCTCCACATCATCTAGTCACTTGTTCACATCATAAAAGCAGCTTCTCATTCTTCTGACCAAATTGCAAATGCTTTGGCACATTCATGCAAATGATTATGTCCAACTGTCTGTTTCCTACATTATCAATAGCTTATGTCATGTTGTCATGACATAGTTGTCATAATCTGTCGAGCATATTTTCTATTTCTACATTTCTATTAGACTTTTTTTGTAAATGTGTCCTGAATTGATGAATCTTGATTTTCACTCCAGTTTTTCTCAGTTGCTTTGGCTCAATTCTCCAATGACAGTTGAAGTCGTCAAAACAAAATGTGAAATTCTTCACAACATTTTGTTACCTGAACACAACAGTTACCATTTGCAAATGTTTTAGCACATTTAGGTAAATGACAATTATGACTGACAATTTGAACAATTATTGGTTGTATATGTCTTTTGAAATTGATACATGCCAGACAGAAAAAGTGCAGCCTTGTGCATTTTCAGTCATTGTCATCAAACCCTTCACCATAGTTTCCATCAGAGTAACTGTTGTATTGACAACATGGCTAAGCATGTTGACTATCTTGTTTGTACTCAATGACACAAGGACTTGTTATTCTGATGGACTGACATGTTCACTGACATAAAGATTTACTTTGAGAGATGAACTCAGGATTTTGAGCAAGTTACGGCTTTTGCAGGTAATCCATTGTGTGTTGCAATTGTTTCCAGAAATGCGTTTACTGTTTTGCAAATCTTAAGGACGATTCGAGAAATGTACTAAAGCGACTGAGAAAAACTGTAATGTGCATGCAAACACAGCCACTGAGAAAACTCGCAAGTGAGCTACTCGGATAACCACGTCTCTGAAACCTCAGGGTTGGGAAATCTTGAGTTTCCTACACGGAATTCCGACTTGAAGGGTCGTACCATTGAAAGTCTCTACCCTGTATAATGCACGGTTGTTGGGACGCCCCGGTACTAGCAGAGCATAGACAGCCAAGCATCACCGGAGATTAGCTAGGTACCCTTAATGTACTGTTGGTGCTAGCAGGCTGCCGCTACCCGTGTACTAACAACATCTCCCGTGTACTCTCGGTGGGTTCTGACCTGACATCATCACTGTGAAGGCTTGCCGGCTCTGTCGCAGCATTAGCAGTCTGCAGCATGTTCTCCTACAGCGCTTCACTGGGTTTTAATTTGCACTCGGCCTACTGCTAGGCTTCTATCTACTGCCCCAACACTTCCCCAGCACCCTTCCAGCAAACCACCCCACAGAACTGAGACACACACACACACACACACACACACTTATATGACTTTTAGATAGAATATCAAAATACTCCAAAAATAAATAAAAAATACACATCGTTTTCCCTCCAAGCTCACAGTCTCACTCTGTACTCACTCTCTCTGCACAGACACACACACCCTGCATCCCCATCCACACACACACACACACACACACACACACACACACACATCTCTGATAATAAAAAACCTCTCTGTGATAAAGTGTGTGACTAATAGTTTGCCGGTGGCTTCCTCAGAAACTCGCTCTGCTCCAATGAGGCGATGGCAGTAGATTAGCTCTGCTAGGCGTAACCCCGAGTGATGATTGGCTGTGACCTGCTGTCACTCTATGATCTCTATGATCTCATCTGGACAGAGCAGGAAGTCTGCACACAGCCTGCCTGAGGAATGAGTCTCCACGAAGCCCTCAGCCAATGATAAATGTGCATGTGTGTGTGTGAGTTTGTGACGGTGTGTGCCTGGCTGCTTTCGTTTATGTGTGTGTGTGTGTGTGTGTGTGTGTTTCCATCTGCCTGTGTGTGTGCATCCATTTGCTGATATGCCAATGTGTGTGTGTGTGTGTGTGTGTGTGTGTGTGTGTGTGTGTGTGCAAAGCTGGAAAGGTAGGAGGCGAGTCAAGGAGTGAACATTCAACACACTCCATCATCTCCAGAGGAGCAATAATGAGTCTTGGAAGCCATCTATCCTGGTCCCAGTCTCCAGCTCCAGCAGGTCTAAGAGTTCAAACAGGCACGATTAGAATCAGGGCAAGTGGGCAAAACGGCCATAGATGTAGGTGAGACAACGAGAGAGAGAGAGAGGGAGGGGGGGGAGAGAGAGAGAGAGAGAGAGAGAGAGAGAGTGTGGGTGAGGAAAACATAGGTAAGGCCACCCAGACGCCCAGGATGATTTTCTCACACCGTCATACATCATCAATCTGTGTTGTCCAAGTCATTCTCGGGAGGTATTTTGTGTAAGTGTTGTAATTTACCGTTTTGCTGTACCCACTTTACCGCAGCCCGCCTCGTCTACTTCTGCTTCGGTTAGCGGTTTCTGACATTTCCCAGAATGCCTGTTGACAACCTTTGACTGAAAGGTGGGCGTATGGGGGCATATAAATAGCTGGAAAGTACGATCACTCAGCTGCGTTTACGATGGAGGCCACGCCACTCAGTCAAAATGCAACATGTAAATCGGTGTCTCCTCCTCTTCTACGGTGGGTTTCCTCCCTGTATGATTGTTGAACGTCAAAATGGTGATTCTAGAAAGAAGCTCTTTGATTCTCAAAACCTGATGTTTACCGCTGATGATGTACAGTGGTGGCCAAAATTGTTAGAACACCTGACAGATCTGAAAATATTGACCTTTTCTTGCCTCCAAAACATGATTTCATTTCATAATGTTCATGAAACATGCAGATGGTTGCTCTGAGCACAACAAATATCAGATGAAGTGAGTCCTACTGTTTTTATCCACTTTTAACTTTAATATTTGGTATGTCCACCTTTTGCAGCAATTCAAAAGAATCACACAGCTGTGTCCTAAGACTCTTGATCACCATCAATTTAACCACCATCACACCTGACAATGATTACACAAGTAATTTGGCTTCTTCTGTGAAGGAACATGATTGTGTGACATTGACAGTGAAATAGGCCTAGCTTGTTTTTTGTAAGGAAAATGACGTAAATCTCCTTATGATGCTCTATTCTGGTTTATAGAGCATAATGATGACTTTGTATATATGTCATATATATATATACAACTGAAACCTCTTAAATGTATGCCAAGTGTTTTGGCCACCACTGTAGTTAGAGGAGAAGACGTTCTGCTGTTGTAGCTGCGCTGGAAATACCTCAACATGACATTTGGCCACTTCGGAAATAAAAAAGAAATACACCACCGAACAACAAAATGGACCCAGAAATGCAGCACACATCACCAACAGCTGTTTTGTTTTGTGTTTTTTTTACACTGCCTTTGCCCTGATGTGTTTTGAAGCGTGCATGCCTGGAGGCGTGGCTCACTAGAACAGCACAGCCATCACCCGGGACACCTAGTCTTGTTAAGGGTGTTAAGTGCTTTAGGACAGGGGGGGGGATTTTCTTCCTTTCAACTTTCATGGCACACAGCATTAACAAACCCCCGCACTATGCTGCAGCAAACCAGAGCGATTTCATGTCTGAGCAGAGAGGCCGTTACGCCTTCAGCCATTACTGCTCGGCTGGAGACAACGCTCTCGTAGATCGGATCAGGACGGTTCCTCCGCAGAACAAAGCATTCCTCTCCATCTCCCTGCCGGCGCCGTATCTCCATATCAATCTGACACATTGGACCGGCTCAGCGGTTGAGCCGTCGTGCCGTCGCGCCACAGCACATAATGTCTCTGAGATGGAGAGGGCTGACCCCTGCGGTCTCTGAGCCAGCCGGGGAGCGCTGACACGAAGCGTCGAGAGGCCGAGGCTGAAGGCTTCACTGTTCCACTGTAGCGTTCAGCGCAATATATGACCCGTAGATGGGGTTCGTTTCATCTCAGTTCAACTGGTGGCGTAGATGCTTATGGTGGAGGGAGGTAGGGAGCAACACGACAGATGAAGCTGGATAACACTCAGGGGGGGCGGAGTCAAAACAAATCCAGTCTGTGTAACTTTAACTGAGCACGATGTAAAGTCATTTCCCTCCTCTGGAGAGCACGTGAACACATGTCTGAGTACGAGCATCGGTCCAGACTGCGGTTTCGTTAATACTGGGCTTTCCAAACATGACCAACTGCTGGCTATCAGATGTCAACATCCAAGTCCAAGTCCAAGAGGTTTATTTGTCACATACATACACAAGGTGTGCAGTGAAATGAAAAAGTGGCAATGCTCAACAGAAATGTGCAAAGGGCAACAAGTTACAATAAAAAAACAACACAATATTTACAGTATTAGAGTAAGAGCTCTATATAAAAAACACAATATCTACAGTAAGAGCATCTCCTTATACCCATAATCCCTTGTGTTTTGGGGTTATTACCTGTATCACACCACACCGCCCATTTGAATTCTTGCAATAACCACATGATGTCAACATGTGAACCAGGTTAGTAAGGAAGGTGTCACTTTATAGAAACGTGTGTGTAAATGGCTTCATTGCACTATTGTCTCCATGGGAGTACTGCCAATAGTTATTGTACACATGTAAACATAGTGAGTAAGTATCCAGTCCTGCTGTCTGCAGCTGAGCGTGCTGCAGGCGTGTGAGTGCAACACTACAGTATCACATCAGTATCACGCTCTGCCAAACCTTAAATTACAGCTGGGAGCTCAAGATCCTTTGTCATGTCTTCTCTTTTTCTCTCACAGCCAGTAGAGTATTTGAAAAGCATTGAAAGGTGCTTTTTCCTCTAGGATTATTATTAGTATTATTTCGAGGTATTATTTTCTCTATAATAGCCTGCACTATTCACTGGCTCAGGACAGTGACGTGGTGGTCAGTTTATCATCGGTGTCGGTGATCATCGTAAGGCAAACCACCACCAGTGTCTTGTCCTTTGAGCCTGACCCGGTCAGATTATTTTCTCTGTAATAGTCTGCAGTCGCGTTTTCACATTAAAGACGAGCACATTCACTGGCTGAGGGTAAAAATCAAGCCAACGCCCCCCTTTTCTCTCAGCCCGTGGAGGGTCTGAAGCTATTATAATGGGTGTAACCTAAATCACTACGATGTAAAGGCACGAGGGATGTAGTATAAGATCTAAATAAACATCACTATCTTTCTCTTACAAAAGAAGTATAGTAATATAGTATAGTAACCCTATTAGAAGGATAGCATATAAATATTCCTGGTAGGGGATCCCTCTCTGAGTAGTCCCTCCCAAGGTTTCTTCCAATTTTCCCGTAAGTTTTTATTTTAGTTTTTCCTTGTCCTCTGTGAGGGTCTAAGGCTGGGGGTTGTCCTGCACTAACCATTTATTGTTTTCACACGTTGGACGCTGTGAAGCTCTTAGAGACTGGAACGGTGATTAAGGGCTATACAAATAAATGTGATTTAATTTCATTAAAAAAAACTCTATTGATATCATAGGAGATTTTTTAAAAATACCATTTAGTAAGATGAGGTATAAACTCACTGTTGAGGACAGACACACTATAAGTCCCTATAGGAATAATATAGTAATATTACAGAAAGTATTATGCAGTTACTAAACTATTTAGGTTATATTCTATGGTATCAAACAGGTGTAAATTATGAGCTAGACATGCACCAATCCATTAAGTCTCAAATGTTGTTGATAAGATTTAGTCCCAGAAACACACATTGGTACTTGATTTAGTGTTGAATTGTAGAACTGTCTGTGGAGATGATAGTGGTGAGGCTGTGATTAAAACATACATTCTCTAATTGGGATCATCCATAGTGAATTAATGTATAGGGTAAGTAAAGTCTTCCTCGTTTTGCTGGGGACCCCCGGAGGACCCCTGGGTGGGAACCAGCACTAAGCTGGTACTAAGCCCCAAACCAGCCCCGGCACCAGCTGGCCAACCCGGGATACCCCTTACCCCTACGGCTGTATCTTCAAACGCTCAGCCTACCCGCGGACCTTGAACACATCGCACGAGGTGGTCGTTTTGCTCTGAGGTTCTACGTTGCGAAGCTCATCACGCGCAACTCTATTCAACAACCTGGGGATTCAACGTTACCTTGCTTATAGGCGAAGGTGGCTTAACGTGCTCACCTCGTAGAAGATGAAGACCTTTAACGAATATTTCGGCTCTCGTGGTGAATTCGGCAAACAGGCAACGCTTCATTTCAATAGAAACATCAACTTTCAGAATCAGTTCACACTGCTCGCTAACCGCCCAACACGGTGTATTTTGATGGAAGAGGATTGTAGGAGTAACGGTCGAACCGGTTACAAAAATTGAATATTTTTATTGTAATTCGCGCTGCTTGGAGGATTATATACATGCCGAAATGAAAACACCCAATAATTAGGTATTTAGGTATTAAACCAATATCTCGGAGGTGTGTACGTTTGCCGACATGCAAGCTCTCATTAACTTGCCAAATTTTTGAATGAGGTTTGGCGTAACGTCTCCCCACAGCAAGACAGCGGCGCGCACCGGGGCTACATCATTGGTAACGTTATACATGTCCTTGCAAATGATGCTAAAGTCTGCCCCGCACAACCCTAGCTACTGCGTCAAAAGTATTATTAATAAGCAGCGCATCCATTCCTTAAAAAATACTCAATACATGTCAACCGGTTATTACTGTACGTTTTCTTATTGCCTATTATGTACGAAGACTGATCAAAAAATGCAGCTGCGACGTGGAAACGGGAGCTAGGTGTTTCAAAATGTGGGTTTGTTTACCTTGCCGAGGAACGGAGGGCGAAGGCTTTCCTCACGGGCAACAGGGATGCGGAGAGCCGGGGATGATGCGCAGGAGGCGGGGTGATGCTGCTCGCTCTGCCGGGGAGACCAACACCGTGTTTTAGATAATGGAAGCGTCCCCAGCTTTGTTACTGTCCTGCCTCTGTCTCTCCCTCTCCCTCTTCTGAGTATCCTGACCGCCCTCCTCCCACTACCCGGTATGTAATTTTAGTCAAGCCGCATTCAGCTCGCTCTCTCTCTCTCTCTCTCTCTCTCTCTCTCTCTCTCGCTCTCTCTCTCTCTCTCTCGCCCCAGCCTATACCAGCCTACCGCTTTCTCATGCTCCTTTAATCTTCCCCTCCTCCTCCTCCTCCTCCTCCGCATCCCTCCTTCCTTTCTCTCACCTTCTGCTCTCCTCCTGTCATTAGTGTCATGTTTGCCAGAATAAGACTACACGACTTCCGGTTTTACCTTTCAAAATAGAACCCCTTATTGAAGAACGTGTAGTGCAACGTTTGTGCAAAGTAACCAACGTGGAGATACACGACATATTTAAGTGGGATATAAATGAAAATACAATTATGGCCTTTTCCCCAAATATTCTTTTACATGTCCTTTTCACAGCCTAGGCCTATATCCATAGTTAGGAAAGATACAGAAATAGATCAGAGTTTATCTGCAGTCTTCCTCAAACGATTTCAATCTTTTTTAAGTATCTTACCTTTTCATCCAAAGTCAGGCAACATGTTTGCTCATTGACTGTTGGGCAGTCTGTGGTTATCACATTGCTTTTTCTGACATGGCACCGTCAACAAAACAGTGACGTCAAATCAGGAATATCTAGGGCTGAGAAAAATTCACAAAACATACTCTAGACAACATGGAAGTATGCCTACTATCTTGAAAAGGTCCATCGCATATTACAGATGCGGTGTGTAGCAGTTTAAAACATTAATATATCATAGAGATTGTCTGATTATTTGTGTTACTTATTGAACCCTGTTGCTTCCTGTGCTCCAATCTTCTGGCCGATGGTCTTGTTTGTTTGTGATGATTATACTAATGTCTTAAAATTAACATGATAATGATTTAGTGATGTTAACTGTCTGTTTCGCTACTCTTTATCACATGTATAACATTTAACACATTGGTCCTAAAACATATAGAATTTGGCCAACAGGACTGAGTCAAAACTTTTATTATGAAGACCAAATCCCCTGACTTCCGGTAGCGTTCTTGCTCTCTCTGGCTAGCTTGACGCAGCTTCTCCCTTCTCGGGTGAAGCGACGGCACATTGCCGGGCCTTTTGTTGTCAATGCCTGCCTGCCTGGCTCTGAGGCACAGCGGCAGATGCGGCGGTAGCGCCCCCTCCTCCCCAACCCCTTCTCCCAAGGGAGAAATAAGATGTGGGATACACCCCTCCATTCAACCCCTTTACACAGTGTTGGGTAACGCGTTACAGTGATACCGTTCATTTTCCCTAGTAAAGTGTAACAAATTAATATTTCAATTTCAGTAATAAAACCAATTATCTGATTATCGGAAAACTATCTCATGATTATCCCATGGTAATAGTAGAACTGTTAATTCACTCTGGCTGGAAGTAATCCCACTACTTTGATTTTATCCAGTAAAAAGAACATTGGACATCAACACTGTTTGGTTTCCTGGTCATTCACAGGAGAGGACACTGATGTACCCTGATTTTAGAAGGGGACAGAGGATGAAATCACTAATTTTGTGGGTAATAAAACTCATATGATGAGTACTGCAATTAATTACTTTTCCCAGGGAGTAATACATAAGGTAAAAGCATGACTGTTGAAATGAGTTAGGAGTACTAGTGAGTAATGGATTGCTTTTGCCCTGCTCACGCCCCCTTAATAATTTCATCTCCACTGTTATTATTACACATCCCACATCCCCCTTCCAGCACCTGAGCTCCAATGGCTAGACACTCCAACTACACACACACACACACACACACACACACACACACACACACACACACACACTGAGGCCACGTCATTAGAGCAGGGTTGCCAATTACACGGGCAAGGTTATTTTCTGACAAAGTACATGAACAGGCATGAACCAGGGCGAGCATAATAATAAAGCTTTTAAAGCAAAGTCCTGCATAATTGCTAATTACGCAAGTGACAATGTCTCAAGGAAGACTGATATGTGCTTCATTAATCAGCACTAATTCAGGCTTTCATTCAGCAAATAATGAGGCTGTGCGTTGGGCCCAGTTTAGGCATAAAAAGCATAAATGTATCTGAGTTGAGCGGTTCAATACTCCATATAAGAAAATGGGAATAAACAATAAAAGGGTAAGATTAGGGGAAATAGACTCAGGGAAAAAAATACATGTATTATGAAAGTTGCATTATAAAATGTTCATAGACAAATCAAAATAAAATATAGAAATCAGACCGGCACAAGTTTTTTCTTCCAAAGAACAGTAGCCGCCTAACCTCATCTACTCATTCCTCTGACCATAACCATAACCATTACATTACATTACATTACATTACATTACAGTCATTTAGCAGACGCTTTTATCCAAAGCGACTTACAATAAGTGTATTCAACAAAGGTAGGTAGAGAACTACTAGTCACCAGGAATCATAAGTGCATTTTCTTCCGCAACAAGCAACTAAGAGCAGAACTAGTGTTAAGGTAAGAGTGCAATAAGTTAGCTAGCTAGTTTATCTTAAACAAATGAGACAAAAAAGAGAATCAAATAAACAAGAGCCAATAAACAAGAGCTCAGACACATAATTGAGGACAAATAAGCAAGGCTAAGAGGAAGGGTCAGGGTAGTGTCTAGAAGAGGAAGGGTCAGGGTAGTGTCTAGAAGAGGAAGGGTCAGGGTAGTGTCTCTTGAAGGGGGGAGAGTGTTGAGAAACACTCACAACACGAGAATAAGAAATCAACAGAAACCAACTTGTTGACAATACTGTAGCGTACTCGGCAGCCACACACTTCCACACCAAATTGAAACCAGAACTCCTCGCAACTCTCATTCATGCGACACACACACACACACACACACACACACACACACACACACGAAGGCACAACCCCTCCCACACACAGCAACAGAGAACAACAACAACACTTCAACTCATACTAAGACAATAGTAGTAGCATTGACCAGTAGTAGCTAATCATTTAAAACCAGCAGCAACAATACAGTGGGCAGTGCAAAAACACAAATCAACAGTGGATGTGGATGGAGACAAGATTTTTTAAAAGGAAAATCATTTTGAACATTACCTCTTTAACATTCTCAAATATGTAAAAGTAGAATCCCGAGCCACATAAAAGAACTAAAGTAATGGTGACGAACCCACCAAGCTCATGATCCGAAACTAAAGACCAAAACAAGTAGGAAGTCAAGTAAGTAAAAACTCATCTTAAAATCTTAAAATATATGTAGCAGTGCACATGTTGAAATGGTCCCAGCTTTAAGTTCAGCATGTGTTGAAAATGAATGTAAATAATAGTAAATAAATAAACTATTTATAATTTATTGTTTGTATTACAAAATACCGGTTGCAAACATATACAAAATAACTGTTATGAATTTCTAGAATTGTACATTTAAAAAATACCGCCCCTACTAAAAATACTAGAACTGAAACTAAATAAACTAAATAAAAACTAAAGATTTGCTCAAAATACAAATAAAATTAACAAACTAACAAACTGAAAAAACTGAAATTGAAAAAATGAGAAATCATTATGAATTCAAATAAATGAAAAATCCCAAACGATAATAACACACACATTAGCTTCTCAGTTCTGGATGATTTCACGTCACCTGGAAACTGCATCAGACTGTGACCGGATTTGGCCGTTGTCACATCAGACATCGGAATTCATTTCCTGTGAGCCACACTACCATCACAACATGCTTTTTTGTCTGTTTTTTATCAAGTCAGAGGCAATTGAGTTAAATGAGGTACAAGACGACATGAAATGGTATCGAATGAATGTCTTTGGCCAGATGCCAGGGAAGTTTCATTTTCCCGTCTCCAGCTCACCCACTGCTCTTTTTACATGAGTGTTTGACGTGAGTGGCCATTTGTTTCCCCTCGAGTCTCTTAGCTCCTCGAGTCCCAGATTTCTCAGATTCTGTCCTGTCTCAACTTCTCAGCCCACCTTGAGAATCTGAAACCATGAAGCCATAAATCCCCCCCCCCCCCCCCCCCCCCCCCCCCCTTCCCAGCCATCCCACCTTCTCTCGCCTCATCATTCATCCCTGTTTGTCATAACGTGCATCATCCTCCCCTGCAGCCTTCACTGGCCTCCTCTGGGGTTTTACTGTATTATCAAAGCGGTGTTCCAACCCTCCCAGCTGGGTTCCACCAATATGGGTTTTTGGCAACCGTACCCATGCAGATATTTCTGGAGTGAAGCTGCTGGTTGCCGATAATTTGTACCGATATTCAGTATCTTTAAATCTGACCATTTTCATTCCAAAAACAAGCATTCAGTGTTTCCCCTCATCATTTTATTCTTGTCAGGGTGGAAAATTGTCTAAATTGAAACCAATAACAACAACAACAGCAACATGTATTACACGTGTGGAATGTGGTCAAAACGTTCAGGTTAAGGGCTTCCTGAAGACAAGCAGTTTTAATGATCCAAGCGTATTGGTAGATGCAAGATGATGCTGAACTACAACTGGTGCAGCAACTCTCTCTTCTGTTATTCTCTGATCTTCGTATTTTTTTGTCTACCCAGCACTCACTGTGATTAAATGCACTACTGCACTATATATATATATCCCTCCCTTCTCCTTATTTTTAGTTCTTTTGTTTAGTTTCTTTAGTTCACATTTTCTACCACCTTTTGGCAGCACTACTGCACTATACAATCTGGAATAAATACTTTTTTGCACATTTTCATTCATACTTTTTCTACGTAATATGCCCTATAACCTCCATTTGCTATATTCTTGTTCATATCCTATTCTTCTTTGCTGTAATCTTTCACTACTTGCTGCTGCAATGGCCCAATTACTCCATCAATGCATTTTCATCTGATCAAATCAATTCTGAAATAAATATGTAATTAAACAAACCGCTTCATATTCATCATATCAGACAACACTAAACTGGCTCATACTAGGAGGACAGGGAGAAAAGAAAGCAGGCAATAGAAAGAAGTAGAAAGCAATCATATTTTCTAACCATATGCTGCCAACAATTCCAACAGTCTGAACTGACTGAAAGAGTACGGCTTACTTATGTTACTTCGTCACTTATAGTGTGTATTACTCACTTAAATATGGATGAATGGATATGGAATATGTGCAGTATGTATAAATATAAGTAAATGAGTAAGCAGCAAACGGGTCTAACCCTCAGGGTGCCCCGATTCCCCCAGACAGACTCACCAGCTCGCCCCCATCACCTCCCCCGTCTCCCCCCATCACCTCCCCCGTCTCCCCCCGTCTCCCGGTCTGTCTCGGTGCAGACCACCCCCCCCCACCCTAACATGACTCTCTGCCCTCTGCGGTCCCTGCTGTCCTATTCATTTTCATTTGGGCTCTGCATGCACAAGTCAGGCAGCACGAGCCACAAATCATCCACCAACTGTCAGACGTCACCTTCCCCAGGCTGGGTGGAGAGAGAGGGGGTGTGTCGGGGGGGGGGGGGGGGGTGGTGACATCATACAGTAGCCTATATTTATCAAATGAGGTTTACAAAGAGCGATGTGCAACGGTGGCTGAAAACGTCGCCTAATGAAGTACCGCCGTGACAAATGTATGTAAGTGGCCATGATGAAATGAGTTTTGATTTAGAGGCGAGTATGTAGGAATGGAACACGCCTCATGTCCTGTTCTGCAGTTCTACCAATGACTAGAGCTAGAAAAACAAAAAATCAAAGCATGATCCTCAAAGTCATGAAAGTCACAGAACAAAGACTGAAATGAAAAATGCAAGCTGAATGAAAAAGGAATTCCAGGATTACCACGTCATGTTTTTATTTTATTTTTATTTTATTTTATTATTTATGTTTCTTTGTGCTATAAAAAACTAATAAAAACACAGTAGTATGTGTTTGTTACACGCTTGTAAGTACATTATTATATATATTATATTTTTTATGATAATAATATATTATATCTTGTGTGCTTTCACTGCTTATGATGTGTGTGTTAGGTGATCTCTCTACTTTGTTCTGTGCGTTAGGGCAAGATGAATGGCCTCTTCTGTTTCCCTTCACCTGCATCAAATCATCAAATCATCAAATCAACGTGGATACGGTAAATGTAGACTGGGCTGCACTCCTGAAACACCAACACTGGCGATGAGAGCTGAGAGACAGAGCGGTTTGGCGTCAAGCTGTTTTACCGTCCACTTCCAGGGTGAGACTTGAACGGTGGCGGCGATTTATGTGTTGACACTTTTATTTGTCCACTTTATTCAATCTCACAACATCCACAACCTCTATTTGTCTAGTTTTCAAAGGTGGAAGTAGTGAATTATATGTACTCACATTACTCGTGACCGAGTAGCTTTATTGTGACAATCAATGTACTGTGTTTTAAAGTCAATTATTTTTCTTTCACTTAAGCATGTTTTGATTTCAGTATTGTACTTAGCTACATTTTTTAATCATGTCCACGACAGGAATTTAAGCACTGCGTCAAAAACTGGTCGTTCATAAATTGAATCTGCATCAAACCTGCGCTAGCATATGGAGGAAATGTTAAGTTAACTAGCTGTAACATGACACACTCAAATGTATCCATGCTAGTAGCTTAGTTAACATCCATCCAGCTACAGTATTATCGGTTTGTGTTAGCCTGGTTGTTGTCTAGCTAGTTAGCTAGCTTTGCGGGCTAGCTGGTTAGCTAATAGCAACAGAAACATTAGTATAGTAACATTATTGAATAATGGGGATGGACAGTTTTAGTTTGTCTTGAATTTGAATTTCAGGATCTACTTTTTAGAGCATATGACATTGTGTACAAAATGCATGGGAAAGATTGCAGCAATGTCTGTTTTATTAAAGCATCTCAGTAACTTCTATTATTCCAGTATTTAAAATGAGCATCTTTTACACCAATAATTTTACTTCTAGTACAGGAAAAAATTAACCATACTTCTGCTTGAGTAGAATATTTATTCATACTTTTCTTTGGGGCTGTACCATGAATAACTACCAATAATAACTTCCCCTCCCTTAGCTTTTCCAGGTGGATGTTAGTCATTTTTAAATACAAAGGTGCCCTCATCACCACCGCGTATTGATCGCTCCAGTTCACCAGCATTCATGTTTTTACAGTCAGGAGTGGTGAATGACAGACAGACCCTGCCTCTCTCCTCCAGGACATACTCTACTTTCCCCCAAGGCTATGTCCATCTGTTGCTCAGAGCAGGAGGATCAATACGGGTGATTTTTAATGATGGCTAAAAGCCTGCAGAGAAACCTGAGAGGTCTTTTAGCCCAGGGCCACCGCTGTCACCCTGGTGGACTATCAGTCCTAGCACTGGTCCACTATAGAGTAGAGGAGGTCAGCCCAAAGAGGGTCGCTGCTAGTGCTGGAACAGCATCGAGGTTGTAATATCTTACTGTAATGTCATTACTTTTCCCAGTAATGAGTATGGTAACAAATTTCAGTTTTAATTAAGTATTATAATCAAAGAAGATATAGTATATAATTTTTTTTTATCACCCCTCCAAATAGCAAATTGAAGTTGAATTATCCAAAAGCTATATCTCATCAGACCAAGCAATTAATTTTTGTCCACTCTGGATGAAATTTGCCTTTCAAAGCATTTCGGTGATATCCTACCCGGGTCTGTTCTGGGAACAGGGTGACATCACTTCTGCCGATTTGAATAACTGACAGATTACTTGGCATAACTACTAACCGTAAGGTTTCCAATTCTGAAATATGTAGAATGAGGCGCTATTTACTCATTGACACAATTTTGCATTCAAAAATGTTCAACAAAAATTACATAAATGTGTATATCTTTTGATTCCATAACAAATCAATTGCTTTGTTTAGTTGATCTAAGATGATAACTATTTAACTATTTAACTATTTCAACACAGACATTTTATGGAAAGATGGAAGGTAAGTTGATAATTATTCAATATGTTTGTGAGTTTAATATTCTTACTTTTATTCTACTACGCAAACATCTTAGAAACAGCTCAATTCAGTTTTCAGAGAAGTTCAAAAATTTTTGGACTAAATAAGAGATGCTAATATACTGTATGCACACTGTACTGGACATCAGGCGATGCACTGACCCTTTTTCTGCTTGTTACACCCAAATTTAGGGGACGGCTCACAGAAGGGACGAGAGAATTTTTAATGGGAATTGTTGAGGGAGACCCTGACATAGACCTGTCAGGTGAGGAAGATCCAGAAATAGTGTTTGAACAAGATGAAGAGCTAGAGAGCTGGGAGGATGAGGCATCACCTGAGAAGACACACAGCAAGCTGAAACTGTCCAAGAGTGACTTGCAGCCATCATTACATAACTGAAGATTTGGATTTGATAGTGTTTGAAATATAGATAATGATGTGGGCCAGCCATTCATGTGCTGCAGATAATGTAATGCGTAGAGCACAGGACATGTTTTTTTCACAGAATGTTTTTTGAAATTGTGAAAAAACAAAATCAAATTCAAAATCCAGAAACATTGTTGTTGTCAGCTAATGTGAAAATTGACTTGAATAGCTGCTCATTTTCACATATTTTGTTTATGCACCACATATTTTATTTAGTCTTTCTTAGTCACACTAATCAGTTAAGTTGATGCTAATAACCATCAGTTTTAATGATAAATACTCTCACTATGGGACTTATATTGATAAAGAGCTAGCTAGCTTTTAATAAATGGTAACCAAATACCATTATACAGCCAGATTTTAACATGGGCCAAGTCCCTGCCCTTCGGGGGACCCCAGAGGGGACCTCTGATGCTGAGGGAACATCTGTAATATTTATAATTATATATATAAATATAATTACTACCTCTGTAATATTCTTGTGATGTCTTTTATGTTGTTTTGTTAAGATCTTTGTATTGTTTTGTTAAAGAAGTAAATAAAAAACAAATAATAAAAGATATTTCTTCCACACTGGGTTTATGTGAATTCAGGCTCTGCTTTTTAGAGCATGGATCAGCTCGCTACACCTTCCCGTTCTCAGGGCACCTTAGTCCACTTGTCAGTAACGTATTTTCCCTCAGGGCACCTTTCTGTTTTCAGACATATAGCTTCCAACTCATTGTGTTCCCAGGGCACCATGTAGTTTTAAAAGCTTCCCACATATCCCTGTTCTCAGGCCACCTTGCAGCTTAGCCGCGGGGACTTATTTCTAAACTGCACTTATGACTTTGACCATGTTCGTGCCAAATTTTTATTCTTGTCAGCGACAAACACATTTTCGCCCCTCTTAAATCCCCGAAGAAGCCTTCAGCACTTCATCACCATCCTAACCAACTGCCAAGCCTCCGGAGGTCTTTCCAGTGGTGCCTGTGAGTCACAGTTGCATATTAGAAGGTGTTCACTGTGAGAAGGTGTTCACTGTGAGACTTTGTTAATGTTAATTAACAAAGTCTCACAAAAGTAATTTGCCAGGTTCTGTCATATGCACTCAGCACTTCCAAAGAACATTGCCATTTTTATTCACACTAACTCACACCCCATAATAATAATAATCAAGTGGAATTGAAAGACCCTATTCTGTATCGGGATCAACCAAGGCCTTTTAGATCCACGTAAACAGAAACTCACTCCTCCGCTTTTAAACAGGGATGTTAAACCCACCTAAACTCAGTTTAGGTTTATAGTTTATCACATTTTTAGGCCGACATAAACCTTTATGACATAAATGATTCCTATAATCTACATTAGTTTGATGCTACTTAATGATATATACTATGAATTCTTGCCTCATCAGCCTGAATAGGTGGGTGAACTAGTCTGCAAATAAAAAGGGTTTTACCTTACACTGCATCCTTGGGTGCAATAAGAAAAAGCGTTATGAGTGAATGATTTCTAGGAATGGAGGAGTGTAAAAATTCATAAAATTAAATAGGCTTATAAAAAGACAAATAAAAAACGAGTTCTTGTCTTTGGAGCCTAACCTGGGCAAATACATTTCTTTATAAAAACCTGCATTATCATGTTCACTCACTGTTGAGTATTACAGTGTTCCTGCAGGAAGTTCCCACAGGAATATTATAGTGATTTTTCACTGAATTCATACATCATAGTACATCATAGTATGTAGTGTCAAACTGGTCTAAATTCAAAATAGGATCTTTTAAGGGACAGAAGCATAAAATTATGCTTTTCTGATTTTTTTTTTTTTCATATTGGTGGTTTTGATGATCACTATAGGTGGAGGCCTGAGGCCCTCCTTTTTATTTACCAACATCCATGACATCCACCCATGGTTTCCAAACCACGGTGCTGGTTCATGTGAAGCGATGTGAAAAAGTATTTTTAATTATTTTATTTCACATTCTCATTGACTTTGATGACCCTTCAGTGTGTACAACCCCGCCACCACACTGTCGGCATAATCCAGCCGACCCCAATAAGCCTCCACAAGAAGTTTTCTACTGTGGGTGAATTTCCTTTTTTTATTTTCAGTTTAAGTTTTTCTTATTTAACCATGACCAAAACCTTAACCTAACCAAAGTTAACCAAAGTTGTTTTCCATGCCTAAATTTAACGTGCGCCGAACACGTGAAAACGGTGTGTCCGATTCGTGCCGTTGTCCCATAATCCTTTCACGGTGAAAGACCGCAATCTTCACATTATTCGTGAGCTTGTGTTCACTTTCACCAAATCTTGTGAGACTGTGTTGTGAGACAAGTGTGTTGATCCAAGCTAAGTTACCAAAGGCCTTCACCACCGAGATACTGACTCCTTGCTAGGCTATAGGAGAGAGGGATATAGGGAATGAGAAAAAGAGAGTGCAATCCAGGTTATTTTAAAAATCCTTCTTGTGTTGGATTGCTACCAGGGAGCTCCGGTCACAGCCAGAACAAGAGTTTTCATCATCGCGGTCAGAAGCAGCGCCCGGTTTGGCTGCTCTGGAGATTGGAAAAACACAAAAGCATGTCATTTTCGCCGCAGGACAGACAGGGAGGCTGAGTGATTTGGCTGACCCTTGGAAAGCAGAGTAAAAAAACAAAATAATTGGTCAGAAACAGCCATTCAAAACACTATGGAGTAGACGTTGCAGTGTGGAAGTGGAGCACTGTGAAAACTCACAGTGAAATCAACTTAATCATTAACTCCATGTGTATAGATGCGGTTGTCACTTTCAGCTAATTGTCAGATTCAGAACTTATAATCATTTCAGGAGCTGTGACTTAAAATGATCAGTTCAAAGAACATCTTATCAAGCATTTTTTTTTTTTTTTTTTTTTATTTTGTATTTTTTATTCATTATTGTTATTTTTATTATTTCCATTGTAGTTTTATTTCTTTATTTCTTGGTGTTACTCTATGTCTGGCTGCTGTAACACAGAAACTTCCCCCCGGGGATTAAAGTAGCTACCCAGCCTATCTACCTATTTGCTAAACTGAGCACCTTCAAGTTTAATAAGGAACTTTATCAGCATACTTCCCAGCATGCATTGCATTTTAGATAACTGTCCAGAAACCCTTTCTTCTTGTTGTTTGAATAAGGTTATAGGATGAGACTTCCTATGTACAAAGTTTAGGTGAATCACAGGTCAACTTCTGATTAAAGGTTTTTAAGTTGACAAGGCGTAATATTTTTTACAGTGAGGGAACAGTTTAATGTGCTTGCATGTGCGTTAGAGTGAGACAATAATAATGATTAAGTAACTATTATTTATAGCGCTACTAAGTGCTTTATGAAGATGAGTAAAAATGGGAGCAATAAATACAAATATGAACAATAACTTAAAGAAGAAAAAGCAATAAAATTGAATCGGTAAAAATCACAGAATAACAAGAAAATACCGTAATTCCCCTAAAAGCAAGACTAAACAAGTTTGTTTTTAAAGGGATTTTAAAAACCTACTAAGGTAGCAGCTGGTTCATTGTTTTTATTATTTTTTATTTTTTTATTATTAATGTAGGAAGAGTGTTCTTAGTAACTGTATCCTCACCCAGCAATAAGGCTTAATGAAATATTTATTTATGTATTTCTTTCTCCATAACAGTTTTCTCATCAGAGTGGAGAGCCAAAAGACATTTTCATCTCTCTATCACTCTCTTCATCCTCCTCTCTTCATCCTCCTCTCCTTCCTCTCCCTTGATTGTCTGAAGATAATTAGCATTTAGACGAGTCTCTCCCTTCAGCCACCCAGCCCACCAGACTCCAGCACCCCAGGGTGTCGGCTCCCTCCCCGGGCTGGAGCTGGAACTGGATGGGTGAAATTGAATATGAGAATACAACACTGCTGACATCCAAAGAAAGTTTATTCTTATCGGGGTTCGCCTGTTACTGAAATTGATAACAGCAGATATTTCTTACAGATATTTGGTATCTTTAGATTTGACTGTTTTCATGCTCCATCTTTGGTGCTCATCACTGTGGTGTTCTTCACTGTGGTGTTCCTCACTGTGGTGTTCCTCACTGTGGTGTTCCTCACTGCTCTTCCCAGAGATCACCTGTCAATCAAACAGTGTGTCCAGTACTGTGACGTCTTCCTCCTTGGATTTTCTGTTGATGGAGTTTCTGAAGGTGGCGCTCTTTTCTTTGTCTGTTCAGTCACGGTGGCTATCGCCACTCACGCTAACCACCCAGTTCTTCTTCTATGTATTCCAAACAAACCTGGAAACGAAAAACGCATCACTTCCTGTCCCCAGAGGATCTTTCCCGGGAAAGACCTACCTGACATAGAGTGTTCAGAACAACTATATCAACCAGTGATAGACACCAGCAAGATGGACATTTATTTCTATGAAAATGTCAGTACTTGTGTGGCGATGTGTGAGTTCAGTCAGCATCTGCCTGTCAGCATCAGTACCTTCACACGCCGTCCAGTCCATTGTGCTCTCTAACAGCATCCCATCAGCTACTCTATGGACCGGTTTGCTGGCACTGCTGACCACACCATCTGCCTAGAAAGCATATGGTGGCAGCGCATCAGTGTGTGTGTGTGTGTGTGTGTTTGTAAGAGAGTGTGTCAGGGGTAAATGAAGGTTTTTAAGGAGTCAGCACACACCTGGGCCAAGCCAGCCGTAACAACAAACACCAACAACTCAGCTCTCTACTGGGAGGTCGCTCTCTCTCTCTCTCTCTCTCTCTTTTTCTCTGTGGCCTGACCATAGTACATTTATAGTATTGCCACAGCATATTGTCCAAGGTAGAAGGAACAGAACAAAGTATGACTATTACATCAGCATAACTCAACAGCAACAACCTAGATGGAAGAAAACCAAGAGCTATAAAAGGAAAGTGAACAGGTGATGGAAATAAACGACAAGATAACAACAGTGGCAGTAGTACTAGTAGGAACAATAAGAACTGAGTGACTGTTCATTCATGCAGTAGAACCTGGTAGGTGGACGGGACTGACACAAGTAGCTTGACCCGAGACCCGAGACCGAGGTGGAGCTTGGAGAGCACCTGGAGGGGCGAGGGATCACTCTCCCCTCTCCTGATGTCTCTGCCACCGGTCTGTAGTACTGTAGCTGGATGTGACTGGGAGGTCTCTTTTCTCTGCTCAGCTCTTGGCTTTGCAGGGCTTTGTAGTTTTTTAAATTTTTTATTTATCCTTTATTTAACCAGGGTAATCACGTTGAGATTTCCATCTCTTTTTCAAGTGGGCCCTTAAAATGCAAATAAAAACAAGACAGTGAGAGTACACAGTAAAAAATAGAGCAAGTGTCTTCAAAATTTAAATAAAAAAGACAGAATTAAAAACATGAGCACTCCATGGCAAGCAGGTGTCCAGTTTGTCGATTGTAATAAGTAGTGATACGAGTTGAAGGTTGCTGTTTTTGAGATGTCCTCTTTTTTGAATGTGTAATGGGAAGTTGCCTAATTCAGCTCTGTAGGCGTTGTCTGTATTTTCTCTGTACACTTGTAGGATGCTTTTGCAGAATTGTCCGATTGGGAAAAAATACACACCTCACTACCGTAAAGTAGAGTTGGTTCTATGACAGATTCAAGGAGTATTCTTTTGCACAGAATGCTCTGTGGGCTTTCTCTCTCAGTGGATTTACCGCTGGGGTTGAAACTCCCTGTGGAGCCTGGGAGGACCATGATGAGACTGAGCGAGGGAGTTTGACAACTTCACAGTTTGAACCAGATCAGGGAACTGGTTAGTTTAAAATAGTGAACTAGAACCTTATAAATGGAACAAACTGCTAAGCACATTGAAAATACATTGAAAATCTCTTGTTGCCTCAGTGATTTTAAAGCAATATAACTCACATTTATCATTCTTGCTGCATTCTTTCCATCATCACTCATCAATCTTTCTTTTATTTATTTATTTCTATTCATATTTTCTCACAGTGGCCAAGGGCATGAATTATCAAGAAAGTTATTTATAATATATAAATATTTATATATATATATTTTATATATTTTCTCATTTTCTTGATCATTGAAACGGAGCGTTAAATACCTCCTTTTGCTCCACTCGGCTTGAATCATAATAAACATGCTCTGTTACGTCATTCAAATTGAAGGTGACTGTACACAGTTCAGTTCATTCAGTCCCAAAAGGAAGAGTCCCGATGAAAGACATCTCAAATGTCTGAACCATTCATTCAACTTTTTAATCAGAAACAAGCTTTTGAATTCAGGCGCGGTTCAATATTATGGGTCAACCACGGCCGTGGAAATGATTGAAATTCATCATTTCAGCATTTGATATAAACAATGCCTTCAACTCTTACACTACTTCAACTCTTACACTACTTCATATCTTACCCTACTTCAACTCTTACACTACTTCATATCTTACACTACTTCATATCTTACTTCATATCTTACACTACTTCAACTCTTACACTACTTCATATCTTACACTACTTCATATCTTACACTACTTCATATCTTACTTCATATCTTACACTACTTCATATCTTACTTCATATCTTACACTACTTCAACTCTTACACTACTTCATATCTTACTTCATATCTTACACTACTTCAACTCTTACACTACTTCATATCTTACTTCATATCTTACACTACTTCATATCTTACACTACTTCATATCTTACTTCATATCTTACACTACTTCATATCTTACACTACTTCTGACAACTCTGTCTCATGTGAGTATTCTCCATTGGAATGAACTTCATCTATGAGCATCCCTTATGAAAATCATGTTGCATGAAGAGTTGTTTCACCATGTTGTCAAGTTAGAGGTTTTGAGGTACATGCAGCATTTTGTGTTTCTCAAAATGAAGACATTCATACATTTCCTATAAATCCCGTTGCATGCTGTCACAAAGAGGATGTTGCCCCCCCCCTCCTCCCCGGTGTCTCTCTGTTTGTTTTGAAGAGCAAGAAGAAGCATGTTGACCACCTTGCCGTGTTGATCTCACTTTGTGCTGGAAAGCAATACACCAGATCTCCTTCCAAGCCCGACCTGGTGGCACAACGTCAAGTGGAGTGTAGAGGCCGATCCAAATGTGTCAAATGAATATGGTGCTGATTTATTGATGTTAAATGCTACATATAGCACCTCTGATGAAGAGAGAACTCTTGTGTCCACTACCACTGTACTTTAGGTACAACAATTACAGCTTTGCGGTGACGTTCTACTGTAGTGTAATACTGAGGAGGCCATATCAGTCCATTGATTAGAGTGCATATTGATTTCCTGCGCGGGTGACAGAGATGGAGGCCGCGGTGCAGATGGCCCCGCAGCGAAACCTTACTCTGATTAATACCGCCACGCCGCCCTGTCAATCAAATATGCTGATTCAATTATGACAGGGTTGCGTCACAGAGCTAACACACAACAGATGAGCCACCCCGCCGACCCCTAGCTGTTCATGGTAACCCCGCCCCCCCCGCCCCCCTCTTCATCTCAGAGTGAATGGGTCTCAGGGGACTGGCATCCATTAAACCCTATTATCTGGATAGAGAGACTATGAGGGAGCAGCACCATTGATCTGCCAGAGTGGGCACATGTTCTCCTGTCAGACGAAGACAATGGCTGAAGTGTGTTCGGGTCACACCGATATATCAGGCTGGTATTGACCTTTCATTACAAATCAAGTCAGTCCGCCTCTGACATGATGCCGTTTGATTGATTACATGTTTATTGTAGAACTGATATATACCCTTGTAGCCCTTAATCTGAATTGATATTAATGTGATGTTTTCAGTTTCCAGTATGATTTATTATTATTATCATTTGAGAGTTGATGGTCTAAATGCTGTTTCAGAGGCTTTTCCACCTTGGGGGAAACACTGGATACACCAACTGTATCAGCCGATGCCAACCACCCACATCCTATTTGAAACATATTCATTCACACCCACACTTCTTCCAACCCGCCCGACTTCACCTCCTCTCTTTCCGACTGCACGGGAGTATCTCGGCTCCCAAATGAAGTTCCTCTCAGAGCGTCTGAGAACTCGGGAGGCATCCAGAGCTCAGGGGTTGGTGGATGAAAGGGACGAGGCGAAGCGTGGAGAGGATGAGGAAGAGGACGGAGCCTCCGAAGTCACGCCTGATGGGAGGTTTGATACGCAGATCAAAGAGAGAGACTCGACGCGGTGACAATAACTGAAGACCGCGATGCTAGAGGAAGAAATCCCTTTGAACTCTTGACAGGGAGGCTTCAAAAAAAGGAATGACAGCTGGTAATGAATATATCATCGCCATCGCAGGATCCCTCTTGACTAAACAGGCATTCGTTGTTGAAGGAACAGCACTGGGAACGCTCGGATCAAAACGTCTTGCGGCTGCATTGCATTCTGGTCTACCTTGGTTACTGTCAGTGGAGAAATCGGTGTCTCTTCCTCTTCTACGATGGATTTCTCCCTCGGTCTAGAAAGAAGCCCTCGCTCTTTGATTCTGCAGGGACTGACACCAAAACCTGACGGGGTTTTTTTCTCGTTGTAGCAACTGGAAATATCTGGCCGTCGTCTGCGCCTGGCCTTTAAAGTCTTCATCAAAACCCCGTTAGGTTTAAGAAGTCACTAGACTTGATTTCATTAGGAATTAAAGAGGGTAACCAATAGATACGGCCGTAATCAATCACCCGTCTGTCCAATATGTCAGAGTCCATCCACTTGTTAGCAGAATGACGGTGCCTAACTACCAGCTAATCTTGTTGGCCTCTTGACCCCTTCAGTGGACTAAAGAGGATGTTACCTCCCCGAGGATCCGAACCAACAAGGTTTCCTCTTTTACTTACAATCCAATGAACTCACTGATAGCTCGTTCCAAAAGTATTTGGATTGTGAGGGAACAAAACAAATTTGTCCTCCGTGGCCTTTTCCATAAATACTGCACGCCGACATTCAGTTCCAAAAGGGATAAAGCAGTTAGTGCACGCTCATATTCTGCTGTGTGTGTGTGAGTGAGTGAGTGCTGCTTCATCAGTCATTTGTCTCTCTCTGCGGCAGACGGTAGCTGGCAGAGCGACTGAAATGTCAAATATTTATTTAGCTCAGAGGAAAAGTAAATGAAGGGTATTCTCAGTGAAAACATAGTTGGGGATCTGTACTGCAAGCAAATAATTACACCCGAAATGCACAGCTCGCTTCTGCTTGAACATTTTATTGCAACGCATTCCCTTTTCATGGTGATAATAATGGATATGGTTGTAGAGAATTTCAACCGGTGGCTTCGGGGGCTTTTCCTGTTGGGGTTAATCTGTTTTGATCTACCTCAGGTTTCAGACTCCCTTTGGCTTTCCTTTGTAAAATACTTTTCAATGCTCATCTGAGAGAACAAACCTTCAATGCTCGTTGATGATTACGTGACTTCGTGACTAGCAGCTGGGACAGACAGCAACATCCTGATTTCATTATTGGAGGGAAAAAAAAGTTATTGTTCTACTCATTGTTCTTGAAAAACAACGATCCTTACACTATACTTCTGATTTTAGACTTGCAGGGCTAGTCCCTGACTCCACCATGGGCGTATGGTATGGTATGGTATGGTATGGTATGGTATGGTATGGTGCGGAGAGTGGTGGTGCAGTACTCACCGTATCTTAGACTCATTGAGAACAAAGAACAAAGAGAAAGTATATACCAAGAAAAAATTGCATGCAATCTATTTGGATCCATCACATCAGGACCAAAGTTCCCTCTAAGCTGGTTTGGTGAGCTATATCCAATCATTTATCACACTGACCAAATAATCTTATCTTATCAGTCATTGCTCCACTTTCTACCTAGAAATTTAGTCTATTTATACAATTTGGGTTTGGATGTTTGGTGCTAAATCCTATTAAATATAGGACTCTAAACCATGTCAAGGTTAGTCCACGTTCTCCCTCCTCTGCCGACAGTCCAGATCAACCCCAAAGCGAAATGCACGACGTGAATGATTAATAAAGATCACTCTAAGGGTCTCCCCGATTAATAAAAGATGCGCTTGTTTTAACCCCCTGCTGCTCCCCGTGGCCCCCCTACCCCCGCCCCATCCCGTCCCAGCAAGACAAGCCAAGTACATGGGTAAATTCCCAGCGGGGGCCGTCTTGTTTGGGCTGGGTGTCTGCTCAGTGATTGCAGCGCTAGCCATGCGGCACCGAGGAGGTGGGGGAGTGGGGGGTGGGGGGGTGGAGAGAGATTGGGGTTACACCAATATGGGTTTTGGAAGGCCGATACCATTCCCAGTGTTTCTGGATTGAAGCTAAATTCTCTTATTGGGATCATTTCTACTGAAGATTTAATTATTCCTTATTTCGCTGGTGTACCCCCTGGTACCTCCTCGGGGACCCTTGAAATCTCTACTTTGGGAACCGCTAATTTAGATCTACATTTAAATTTTGTTTCCCTCAGAATTTTATTCTGAAACAGCATTTAGTCCATCAAAGGACACCAAAACTCTCCACTGAAAGCCAGACTAATGAAATAGTTTTTAGGTGGGTCAGCAGCTCCTTAAGGCAGGAGGCAGGTTTCATTACAGACTGACACCCCTGAAGCTGTTGAGGAAAATCCTCCCACACCAGACAGACATCTGATGTACAAAAGAAGAATAAAAATATATTCACTATATAAATATATACTATATATATATACTATATATCTCCATCATATCAAAGGTGGATTTTTAATAAAAGGCCAAATATCTCAGCAAACCCACATCGGTCTAACAGTAGAGGAGATAGTGTATGTGTGTGTGTGTGTATGTGTGTGTGTGTGTGTGGGGGGGGGGGGGGGGTCCTGTCTGTCATGTGAGCTAATGGGTGTCCGCTGGCATCTGGCTACTGTGTGTACATGCAGCTCATTAAGGAGTCACTCCGTAACCCCCATGAGAGGGAGGGAGGGAGGGAGGGAGGGAGGAGAGGGGAGGCGCCACGCTACGATGACAGCGGCGTCAAATTAGCCCCATTTCCTTATACAGCGTGAAATTGTCTTGTATTGATTTTTTTTTTTTTTTTGGGATCCGTCGCCGCCGTTCCCTGTGGTTAATGACTTTGGCTGTTGCTGTTACTGACGCTACCGGGAGTGACACAGACTCCGAGTCTGAGTAGTACATCAACACCGAGAAAAAGGCCAACGGGTCTGAGAGACGGCCGACGGGGTGTCGATTCACGGGGTGAAAATAATTAGAGCTGCTACTTCCTGTGGGACTCTGAAGATCAACACTGGGTTTGCACAGAAAGCGGCTCGAGGAAAAGCTATGGAGAGACATTTTGCAAGCTGAGACATTTCAATTCTGCCCTGGCCTTTCTAGCGTTACAGGAAGTTACTAATTACCAGTTTTGAGTAGGTGGCGATTTTCTTCTTCACTGTTTATCTTGAAATACAGCATCACTTGAGTTCATTTCATTTTAAGTCATTGCTCCACTTTGTCCCCAGAAGTCCACGCAAGCAGGTTTGGAGATTTTGGTGGTGAAGGATATCAGATGCAGGGTCTTCGTCATGGCTCTGGGTTTATTGAATCGACGGCCCTGGACGGCCTAGTTGTGCGTCCCTGTCTGGACTGTCTGAAGGACTAATGATGTAAATATGAAAAAATGGAGACAGAGGGAGGGAGGGAGGGGGCAGATGGATGGCAGGATAAGGGGAGATGGGTGGAAGGTAGAAAGGGAACAGATGGACAATGGACAGGAAAACACAGCAGCGACAGAAGGAAGACCTCCGTGTCCATCTAGAGGACTAGACGACCGGCGTAAAGAAAGGATGGAAAAGAAAGAGAGAGGTGCTGAGAGAGAGATGGATGAGAGCTAGGGGGAAGGATGAGGTGAGGCTGAGCGGATGATGGATGAGGAAGATGGGAAAGTAAAGTGTTAAAAGTCGCGCTCGTGAAGGAGCTCGAGAGGTTAAGTGCGCGAGACAGGTCCCGCCATGTTGACAGAGGAGATGAAGTGTTGATCTCTTATACGTTCAGATTCACCCCTCGGCTGTCTGCCCAACAGAACCAGGGTCTCTGCACCAATTTAAAATCAAATTTGATGCTTTTAAAGACATTTTTAAGACCTCAATACAGATCATTTAAGACCCAAGAAATTTTGGAACAATTTCTTTCATAGAAAAGCGAGACAATTTAGTTACATGAATAATAACAATCCATATTGCTAAATGTTTTGGTTTTTTTTTTTCAATGTGGCTATTTAGGGAAACTGAATATAGGCATTATGATCATGCAACTATGGAATTACCCTTATTCATGAATAGCCCTAAATGTAATGTAAATGTAAAAGACTTGATGCATTTGACGTCCACAAGGCTATTTTAGCTAGCAGCCTATCTGCTGGCCATCAGAAACGTAACTCCATCATCACAGGGTTATCGATTCAAATTGGGCTGCTATTATCAGAAGCATTTTTCTGAAAAACCGGCAGCAAATATGCTTCCAATTTTGTTTTTTTTACTTTCCGGGCTTGGAGAAAAATCGATACTGAATGAAAACAACTGATGCTACGGATGTAATAATCCCAATTAGAGTGAGTGAAAGGGTCCTTCATATAGCGACCTGTCTGCAGTGTGTTTCTGATGTTCAGTAGGCTTTCCTCCACTGCAGGGAGCATTCATGGGCTCAAACGCCTCAAAAGAAAAGAGCCTATAGAAAGATCACAGGACAGAAAAGAAAGGTCATCTCCCTCCCCGTCTCAATCTCTGGCTTCTCTTTCCCACCTCTGCCTTGGTCTTGTCTGAGCAATTTACACTTTGACTTTTCATATTTGGATCGGATCGAATGAAACTTCAATGGTGGCGCTGAGGAAATTCGAAAAGTTTTGGCAGAAAGGTATTGGATATATGGGCGACGGGGGTACGATGAGAATTGAGCAAACGGAGGGTAGAAAACAGGGAAAGGACAACCAACAGAACATCTCAAAAATATGGATGGGAACATGAATAGAAATTAATTTACACCATGTAGAAATGTGAAAATGAGTGAATTCACATCATACCATAAAACGTCCAATAATGGCCTTTTTACCTCAACAAAAGAGAGGACTATTAGAGACAGGCAGATTTCTTTTGGCAGGTCCACAGTAACCAGTAAGTTTTGCAGCATATGCGGGGTTGTGCTAAAAATGTGAATTGTTGACTCTACACCATTAGATTTACAGGGCAGGTGTGGAAAGTGTGCATCACTAGCTGTTCACATTACCAGGTATGCAGAAGACCTGACGTATGTGCGTTGTGAAAACCGCCATTATGGGATATGCACCACCTGACACCTGTGCTGTGGACATCAGGCACCAATAGCCACTAGGAGCCCAGTTTACATTGAGGTGATTTCAGTTTACCCAAACTCTCTTTGTGTGTTTTTGTGTGTAGGATTTTCTAGTGTCTCCAGCCTTTAAATCAAACCACTGGCAGACTAGACCCGGATTCCAAACCAGGTTCCTGGGCCCCTAGTTTCTACCTGTTTATTAAGCAACTCATTTGTTCTTTGGTCACTTAAAGAGCCAGAAAGCCACACATTCACTAATGCGAATTGGACTCACGTTGGCCCGCCTGCCCTGTCTCACCTCTCTCCCTGTCTGTGGGCAGACGCCTTAAGTAACATGAATAATTTAGCCCTGACAGATTGAGCCTGTGGCGGCTTTGAGGCTTTTAAGCCCTTCTAGGGCCGCCACTGCACCTTTAAATAGTTTCCCCCATGACAAATGAACAATAATGGCATTACATGCTGCTCTGTAGGACATTTTATTATTCTCCCTGTGACTGATGAACAATGCGTGACAAATAACACAGATTAATGGCTAAAAGGTGGACGGAGGCATTCATAACCAAGAGGGAGCTGCACGATGGCTTGTGCAGCAGTAATCAGGTTTCCTAACGCCGGATGAAGTGTCTGGATGGACAGAGATGTAGTGCAGCAGCCAACAGATGCCTAGCATAAGCCAGCTAATTGACTGATAAAAAATGAAGCATGGATTAATGATCAGTTGTGCAGAGAAATTTTACAGATGGCACAAAAGCAAGAGAACAACAAGGACAACAGACATGTGACAGAGCTGGCAGTGGAAGGGAAGAGACGTTAAAAAAGCCTTGTTTGCGAAGGCTTTACTCATTTACTGACATAAATACACAAAGACAGCCAACACTGCACGAGAACCTGAATAAATCACTATCAAGACTGAGGATTGGGGATATAAACATCTTTTACGTTCTCGTCACGTTGCGTTTTCTCCCCAGTGCGGTGGAACATAGATTTTTACCGGCTTTCATCCATAAATATTGCCAGAGCCACTCCAAAGACGGCAAAGAAAAAAAGATAGATGTCGACATGGTAACATAATTTTTAACACGTGGATGTGGGTTTGCTTGGCTGTCAGTTTCGGCTTCTGCTGCACTTCTGAGGAGTCTGGCTGAATCCATCTTCTATCTAGAAATCGGCCCGGCCCTTCAAGTCCGAATTCCACGTAGGAACCACGTAGGTTTTCTGAGATGCCGCCATCTGGCGTCGCGTCAGCACGGCGGCCTACACTGTAAACGCCACCCAGCACTACTTTTAACACGTTTATAATTCTCAAAATACACTTCCGTTTGAGTTTTCGGCATCACAAGACCTTAAATCCATGGAAACACCTGTGTGGTAAATGGTTAACGTATACAGTACGTAAAGTTGCACGTAGAGTTGCTAATGTTCTATGCTAACTAGCTAGCTAACGTTGCCAAATATCATCGGCATAACACGGCATATTCACTCTTTATCACCCATCCCTAGTGGTTAAGTAGTTTTAAATGACGTATGATATGAGATATGATATGCTGTGATATATAACAGTATGTAAAGCTATGTAATATTATATGATGACATATAATGGTACGTGATTTGATACTTTGCCTCTGAGTTGATTTGAGGAGATCTAGTATGAGTATTTCACAGAATTCTAACACTATCGCATATTTTAACAGTTTACACAGCAAATACAAATGCTGCACAGGTTTTGAAGTAGTGATCTCAGTAGTTCCTCCTCTGGTTGAAGGTGTTTATCAGCGCACTCATCTGCTGTGGTTGGTTGGAATGAGAACCTGCATCTTTGATTGAGTCCATCACGGGACGCTAAAACTCTCCACTGAACGCCAGACTAATGAAGTAGGTCTAGGTGGGTTAGCAGCTCCTTAAGGCAGGTTTCCCATCAGGACAAGCAGCCAAACACTGTGGAGCCTCTCTCTGGCTCTCCGACGTGACATCACAGTGGTCGTTGAGTTTTGCTGAGCGTGCAGCCGATGTGCGTTTTTGGACGAGCGTCGCGATAATCAAAGAGATCGATGGACCACTCTTACCGTATAAATCTACTCTACATCCTCCTGCGATGGGAGCATCCCGGGCCAATAGACTCTCGGGGACAAAGCCATCTCACCGGACCAGGTGTACCCCTCGCAATAAATCAAGCGTCCCGGCAGGATTCTCACATGCAGTTTGTCTTTTTATAGACCCGTCTGAACGGCTGAGGTAAGTTGTTTGGCTCGGGAGGCGGCGGGCTGCGGAGAAAGAGGCGCAACGTGACTTTTTATCCCCGATGGAAAGTCCATTCAACTCAATGACAATGGATCTTGTGAGCCCATTCGTTTTCAATACAGTCCTCGGCGCAGGACCCAGATGCATGCCACATGAATGCATCGGCAAAATGAGCAGGTGTGAAGACAATTTGCTGGATGAGATGGAGTGCATGGTGGGGTGTTGGGGGGGGGGTGCTCTGGCAGTGACCTCAGCTCCTAACCTGATGAATAAAACAAGGTTGTCTTAAAACGATTCATATGGGAGACCTTAGCACTTTGCGAGATTAAATCAGTGATCCCACCGATAGTGTGTGAGTATGTGTGTGTGTGTGTGTGTGTGTGTGTGTGTGTGTGTGTGTGTGGTCCCAGGACAGGTAGATGATATGACACGGTAACTGGCACGGGTATTGCATTGACTGCAGAACATCTGTCAGTGTTTATGCCAACGTCCCCCCCGGTGGGAAATGCTACAGCATCTGTGACCAGGAGGAAAAAAGACAAAAGTGTTTGGCTAAGAAAGCTTTTTTTACCGCGCTGCCAGGACAGTGAGTAATGTTGTTAGCACTCGAGTTAGACCAATATACGGGGCCGATATCAGCCAGCCAGTGTGGTCCGCCTCTGATATGATGGATACGACGCTGATGAAATAGTTTTAGGGTTAGCAGCTCTTCAAGGCAGGGTGAATCCACCACACCGATTCAACGGCGGGGGATACATTACTACTTTAAATGAAGAATTCATTCCCAAAAAAAGAATCAATAAAGAATTTTAGACTGGCCAGGGAGGAACCTCCATCATATCAGACATAGGTGACGCTCAATGGCTGATATCCGATATTTATTAAAAGCCCAATATCAGCCTGATATATCAGTCTAACCCGATATCAGTCAAAATCCTAGTGAGTAAAAACTGGAAAAGTTCCATTCTGATCGCGCAGGTGAACTGAACAGATTGCGGATGCTCCGTTAATGTTCATAATCGTATTGGAGCCTCTTGTGATGATAAGAAGGGTTTGCTCCGGTACCTTCTCCTCCTCCTCGCCCCGTAACAGCGACGCAACAGAAGTGGAGGGTGGAAGTGTGAGAAAGCAGCGACGGGGCCGGAGCCAAAAGGTTGGACAAAGCCATGGCCACCCAGGAGAAAACAACAAGCCTCACATTTAGCTATGACATTTACTGAATCCCACTAAGGGTGGGAGTATACGCCGTCTAATTACACACACCGTCTCTCAATACAGACATCCCCACTCCCCATTGTCGATCCAGATCACAGAGCAATCTTAATTTGTCTTCCCGCAACCTTTGGCTCCGTCGCTGCTGAAACCCAAGCCCTTTTATGCAGAGGGAGATGTCATAATTACCCAACGCTACCTCTGAGACATCGGGGCACGGCCGCTTCGGCGTAGCTTTCCCCCTCGCCGGTCCACGGATTGGGTTGCTAATGGCTTTCTACCCGCTGACGTGCAAGACGGTGGAGAGCGGTCCGCCTTTAGAGAGGCAAGGCATTAATATTTACTAGCCTTGCGGGGGTCAAGGCAGAATGGATCAGGCCTTCGTCAATAAAACATGTCACCACGGCCGCCGCTGCCGCCACGCCCTCTCCCTCTCTCTGGCGTCCTCAGCCCACAGCTAGATTTATAGTTAGGGTACTTTTTATTTGTCTTTGGGCTGGGTTTGTGCGTAAGGAGCACAGCGGTCACGGCAGTTTAATGGGAATAGTGTAATCCACTTTTACCCAGGCTGCAAGGAATAAATCAATAGACTAGATCTATGAACATGACTATAACATAGTAAGTAGTTCGGTGTCCGAGGATTTAAAAGCTTTATTATGGAAAACCTATGCAGGATATCAAGGTTTTATGACGGAGGCTTTTAAAGATTACATTTAAGGGTCAGAATAGTTAGTTTAAAGAGCCCGTCGTTATCCAAATGTGATGCACATGAACGTCTGGGAGAACAGAAGTATAGAGGCTTTACAAAAACTGGCTCCATCATGGAGGTCCATTGGAGAATTGATTGTACACAAATAATTTGACTAAAGTGATCGTGTGATGAGGTATATTTGTTTCCAAATGTAGGTTACAGTAAACGGTCTTGTCTTTAGCCGTAGTCTCTACTCCAAAACACTGAGCTGGAGAAGAGTCAGCTCAATTAACCTGAGCAAACTGGTAGCTAATTTAGTTCATGCTAACATGTGACTATGCTAATGCTAGCTTCTACTAGATCCGTTAGCTAGTGTGCTAATCAGATGTTTTGACAACGACAGTGATGGATAGCTGACCAGATACTATGCTAGGGGTGGGTGATAATCGTGTTTATAATCGTAATCGCGATTTAATGATGTAATCGTGGCAAATTTTCAAAATTGTTCATTTCGATTGTTATTTAGGCGACAAGAACGAGGAACGTCTAGAAGCGCCAGTTAGCAAAGCAACCAGTGTGTGTGTGTGTGTGTGCGCGCATTAGACGTAACATCACTTTCCCGTGAATGAATGGGCCAAATACTTTCCCCAATACTGCGTTCATGAACTGTCCCCTTAAAAAATACTATGTGGTATTCAGTCACGTCCCTCCGCCCTGTCCAGTAACGCCGTGTTCAGACAGGTTTGGACCGGTCGTTTTTTGCGAGCCGCGAGCGAATGTGTCAATTTTGTGTTGTTTTATTTGGAAATTGACCGGATGCTCTATGCCGTTCCTGTGTCTGACTTCCTGCCCGTTAGCTAACCATCACTGTCTGCATCACCCAGCTGCTTTAAGATACAGATAGGACCTTTACTTTCAGAAGGGAGTGGGCATTTATCAACTCTGGTCCTGGAGTCTCTTCTGAATGTTGAAGAGGAAACAGTTGGACAAGCGACCCAGAGATCAACAGAGAGACACAGGAAAGACACGTCAGGAGGTAGAGAAAAAGAGATAGCTTTACTATAAAGAAGGCGTCTCTAGCAGAAGTTGCAACATCTCATCATACACGCATACATGGTGAATATATTAATATGCCATTTTTCCGTTGATTAGATGTACCTTACAAAAGCTGTTATTTTGCGTGTAGAAGCAAGACTTTTGACAAGCTGCTCTGATACACATAGAAAAAAAAGAAGATGCTAAAATGAGAATTCAGAAAAAAGCCAAACAGCATGTGACCAATCGTTTAAAAAAAAAGTTCCAATTGCAAAATTGGTATGTGTGCCAGTAAAATACTAGATTTTGCAGCATTTAATGAAGCTGTAAAAATGCACATAGACATTTTCATTCCCCCCCTGACGAAAGGTGATTTGCTATTGAGGGGGGGCGGGGTGTGTACAGGTGAGTCGAGACAACGCAGACAATAACAACAGAAGAAGTGTGCACCTCAACACGCACAAACAAACAGAAAGACATATGAAAGCACTGTGTATCAGCAAATATGCATAATTCATCTTTTCTTTGTTATAGAGCCAGTTCGCACATCTTCCCCCATTGAAATCCACTTGGGGGAGAAAAAAACGAGAAAGGCCATGTGGGGAAAAGGTGGTGGGTGGGGTGAAGGTTTCCAGATCTCAAGAAAATGCTTGAGTCCAAGGAGATAGTTCAGACCCATTTCCAACTGTGGAGCGCTTTGTTTTTCTTTCCGTTTTTCGCTCCGCTGTCGTTTCAGCACCGCGTCCTGTGTTGGTCAGACGTCTCGGACTACAGGGTCAGAGTCGGCGTAAAACAATGACATCAGAGGAAGGGAAAAAAACCCAGCTGATTTAAAATTCAGAGGATATTGCTTTGAGGTTCTGCAGAAAGAAAGATGGGAATCCGTTCAAGAATCAGAAATGAAATGAAAATACCAGGCCGAACCTGTCGCGTTCAAAAACGGACGCCTGTCACCGGGAGATGGAAACAGTAGGCATGTTAGGTGAAAGGCATTATGGGAAGTCCATGCAGCCTCCGAGAGGTGACAAACACATCGTAACAAGAGAAAGGGGGGAGAATTTGTTCTGATACCTCAGCGAATGCGCATTCAGGGTTTTTTTTCAGGTTTTTTTTTCAGGCCTACTAACGCTTTAAACACGTACGCGCCGAATGCTACAACAGTATATCTCAGGAGCGCTTATGTCTTATTTACATCATAGATAATCTAATGTATTTCCTCTTTCACAACATATAATCCAAACCATGATCAAAACAGTCGACGGATCCCGTACAATATATTACAGACAATGTCAAAGCAAAGGGGCAACGTAGAGTGAAGGATGATTCTTGTTAAGTTTTCTTCAGAGTGCAAATGTTACTCAAAGCTACATTAGAAAGGCGCATGACGCACTTGGGACGCCACCCATCGCCTTTTGCTCGGTGGATACAGATTTGTGACTCTTTGTTCCCTATTCCGATAAAGCATCTTTTTTTGGGGGGGGGGGGGGGGGTGGAGGAAATCAACCTTTAAATATTTACAATGTTGTTTTTTTCAGGACCCACGTGTGCAGAATGTACACCAAATAAATAAGCGTCAGCATTGATTTTTGTGCTGTGGAAAAGTGACATAAATCCGAATACCGACATGGAATAACAATAATACAACATGAGTACTAGAAGAGCAGCACAATGAACAGATAAACTTTTTAATGTACGATGACAGCTTCTTTTTTTTTTCTTTTTTTTTTGTGTTTACAGCAGAAACGGCAGCTGTGATGTGATGCAGCTCATCTCATCGTCTACTATAACAGATTCTGCTATTTCTGGTGTGAAACAAAACTGGTTAAAAAGTGTATAGAACAATTAATAAATGAATGACTAATATATTAATACTATCCACATAATGTAATAAATAGAAATATAAAATAAATATCTGGAATACGATGAGACCTCCGCTGGCTAATTGTCAACAGTTAAGATCTAGTTGATTTAGCGTTGGAGATTTTAATAGTGCCGTTGAGTAATGTGTGGCTATGAGTGCCTAAATTAATATGGTGAAGCCATTGAGCACTCAATGGAGATTAAAAAAAATAATAAAAAAAAGAAATACAAGGAAACAAGAAAATCATTCAATATCAGTCTGCCAACAAAATGACAAACACGGTATTGCAGGACAGGTGGAATACCTTCTTCTTTTTTTTTCTTTCTTCCTGGAAACTTAAAAGTTGGCTTATCAGTTTAATTTCAAAGGGGTTGTGAATGCAAATTATAAATTTTCATGCTGCAAAACAATTTGTAATCTCCACAGAATTGTTTTTTTTAACTACTGTTATCCAGAAGATCGCAGCTTCTCATGCTGCATCCATGTCGCATGGGAAAGAGGGTAGATACCAGCTTCCTACTAGATAATTCCTCCACTTTCAGATGGTAAATACTACTTGGGAACTCAGGGTTTGGAGATGGACCCTGATTTCTCCGCCTGCCTGACTTCTGACATCACCAACAAGGAAATACCTGTCAGGTGTAGGGAATAATATATCCATTTCAAATAAAATGATTTTCATCCGCGTCATTTTGTGATCACAACTCTTAAAATAGCATGGTAAGACACTACATGCCGGATTTTTGGTTTGTGGTCGAAGTTGCAAAGTTTGGTTTGCTGTAAGAAGTCAAATGTATCGCTCACTAAGAACACGTGTTACATGTGAAAAAGACGATCAACTAAAGCCTACCGAAAACGTCAAATGAGGCGTCGCTTTTAACCTTAAGGTCAACAGTTATTCCCATATGACATGAACGCAGCAAGCTGCAATGCTAACCAGGGCATACCATCCACACGGTGATAGAGACACCGGGCTGTGGTCTATTGGCATTTCTCAAGCAAAACTAACCTCCCTCTCGGTTGCCTTCCCCTTTTTCTCTTAGCGCTAAGATACTACCATGCTTCAAAACAATATGCGGCGTCTTTTCATTGCAGAGCTCGGTGCCTTTAAAAAAGAAGCTTGCGGGCAGCAATGACGGCCATTGTGAAGACCTGCACTACAAGCCTTGGATTAGAAGTGAGGAGAAACACGTCTACCGCATCGTGAAAGGCAAAAGTGTCATTTAGTAAGTTCTTCTTCGTTGACCTGCGAGTGACAACACTGACAAAGCAACCCAAAACTTTGAACTTTGTACTAACCAGATTAAAAAACAAAAGCGGTATGGAGGCGGTGATAGTGCATAGTTTTGCAGGGCACTACAACGAGTGCCGGGACTGTGTACAGCATTCGTTAAGATTCAAACGACTTGTCTACTAGCTGTGGAGGAAAAGGGAAAAAAAAAATCTTTCATTGCGTAAATATCAATATGATAAACATATCTGCCGGCATCCTGTTGAGTTCGATGGTTCAAAGCTGATATGTTACAGGACGGGGGGTGGGTGGCCTCTGTGGTTTACTGGGATGCAGAGGTGTGGGCGGGGGGAGAGCGAAGGAAGGGGAAGCTGAAAATGTTCAGAGCAGAACAAACCCCCCCCCCGAAAAAAACCTCTAGGGACGTTAAAGAATGCTGTTGCCTCCATACTTCGAAAGCTACCCTGAAGGCACACCTAAAGTCTGTGTGGGTATAGGGCAGGGAAGACACAGGGGACAATCAGCACTGTTCAGTACTTCCCAACTTCACCTCAAAAAGGGCCAATTTCTTGGAGCCAGAACTGAACAAATAAAGGCTTAGGCTCCCGGTCCTACTTCCCCCGATATCGTCAGAGGAATGGCTGCTCCCTCCACTGTTAGTCGCAGCCGAAACAGTCTTCAGGCAGGCCCTGATGTGGTTCTGGTGTGTATAACGCGTTTCATATATTCATATATTTATATATTTGTGTGTTGGTGTGTGGTGTTGTGGTTGGCAGAACACCCTCTCATCCTTTAGAGGGCGGCACTTCGCCCCCGCCCTCCCTCTCCCTCCCCCCCCCCCCCCCCCCTCCCCCCCGTGTTGCTGCTGCAGCGCTACGCCAGGGAGTAGATGGCATTGACGGGCGAGGTGGCCTCGGAGCTCTCGTTGCCCTCCGTCTCGTCCTTGTCCTTCTTGACGGTGTACTGGCCGATGAAGGAGCCGTCCTCGTTGAACTGCCCGTCGCCTCCTTCGCCGTAGTCCACCAGGCTGTCATCGCTCTCCTTCACCTGGCCGTTCAGCGACGTCTGGCTGCCCTGCAGAGGCTTGTTGTCCTCGTCGCTGCTGCGAAAGTGCGAAGAAGAAAAAGGGGTCGCGAGTTAAAACTGATCGTCGGCGGTAGTCGCGTGACCTTATCGTCCCCATCGGCGGGGGTTAAAGGGGAGAAGTGAAGGGTTAAAGGGAAGGCAGGTTAAGACGTGACTTCAGAGGAAAGTGTTCTCGTCTTTTCTATCGATGCTTCTTACTGAAAAGACCAACGTTGAGGTTGCTCTGGCCGGCGCAGACTGGAACTTCTATCTCTTTTCCGTAGTTGCCCTGCGCTATCAACACTAGCACTTGCATCTGACATCGGAGTGCGAAGACGCTACCTGATCTAAACAGCCCAACAGCGTTTGCAGACTTGTAGAATGTGGCCTCGCCAACACATTCGCATACGCATGCTTACTTGGGGCCATATTCTGATGTGAGAATAAGCAGGGAAACTTGCAACACAAACAATATCATTGTAGGAATTTGTGCAGAAGTTGCCGCATCTGCTCATTCTCAATTCAGAGCATGGCCGTATGTCTCCTACCTCTGCTTTACAGGTGGCGGGGAAGAGAACTTCATGCATAGGGGGGAAGAAGAGCTATCGACCAGCATTCGCTTTCAAGCCGGTAGCATAACAGCAGGAAAGGCATTTCAAGAGCAAGGAGAAGAAGGATGCAAAGTTAAGCTCTTCAACGTTTTGGGTTTTTTCCGATTTGGAGATAGTGTATTTCTCTTCCGGGTCTAGGCGTTGCGTTTCAGGGTTCTCAAACACCTTCGAGAAGAATCTACACTGCGGTCTGAATGCGATGTAGCACAATCTCGAGATTTTCTGGAAGTTGCCATGCTCCATGCTGAACCACTTACGAACCAGACTCATCGCGTCCAAAATAATAGACCAAGGGTACAAATGGACAATGGCGGACGGTTCAACGGTTCAACCCGGCAATTTAAACCCTGACGGAAACCGAGATGCGGCGTTTAGCTTTCTTTAAAATCTATATCAATCTGTCAGACTAGAAATACTGACAGGAGTTAAGTGAGGTAGATAGACCCATTCAGTACATGGAGAAACAGAAACATACATGGCACAAGAGATGGAGAAGAGAGTGGAAGAGATGGAGCAGAAAGTGGATGACTGCGTGGGAAAAGGTTCTCACGTTTTAATCGATTAATATGCCATCTTGGAGTTCACTGCCATGCGTGCAACTGTGTGCACGTGTGAAGACCTAGGGGGTATACCGAAGGCCTGCGTGGCGTAGGTTCGTCCTCGTATCCCTTTAATTCACTAAGATGTAGCGTGCAATAAGGTGAGCAGCGCAGCATCTGGCAGATACGAAGCTGGGCCGCGGTTTTGATATCCTTTGAGTGTGTCAGAAGTAAATCAGGAGGACATCTCTCTACGCACCAGTGCCGCTGAAATGCTTTGAGATTAGATCTCCTGCAGCTAATTAAATGAAATCCTGCCACCGCCGCCCTAGCCTCGCATTTGCCAAGTTTTCATTTGTTGACTGTATTGCACCGGCAAACGTTAGTGAGCCAGAGGGGTTTTTGAGAGAGAGTGGCTTTTTATTTCTATGACTTCAAAATGTTTTCAGCCTGAGAGAGAGAGAGAGAGAGAGAGAGAGAGAGAGAGAGAGAGAGCGAGAGAGAGAGAGAGAGAAAGATGGGGGCAGAGGATTCAATTATCTGATTAGGTTGATTTTTATTTTTTTATTTTTTGGAGTGGGAAAAGCAAACAGGTGGGCAAAGTAACTTTTGAAGATGGGAGTGAGTTTCAGATAACCTTCCTGGTGTGACAAAACAGGAAAAGCAGAGTAACATAACTGCAAAGGGGGAAAATCAGTTAAACACGTCACCTCCTATTGTTTTGGATTCTTCCACTTCAATTTAACTGATGGATTTGTATCTGGAATATCAGATGAGCTCGTTATTGATGATGCATCAGCTTAACCATGCTTTGAATCGACTTAATTTGAAAGATAAAATGCATGAGGGAATGTTCTCCCTTTTCCTAACAAGTTGAACATGGCTGTGAATAGATATTAATCAATTAAAACACATTGCAAATGCGCTTTTTGTTGTTGTTGTTTTTTTAGAGCGGGATTAAGACGCGGGATTCAGCGTGGCAATGCAGGAGACTCTTCTCCCTTCATACCTTTCAAGAGACCTTTGGACCAATGGGAAAAACAGAAAGAAGACAAAGGACACAAAAGACACAAGGTGGGTTGAAAAAAAGTCAAGACATGAAACAGAGATGGATAACCAACAGGCATGCTGAATAAACGGCAGTCTAACAATGTGGGTGTAGGGAGATGGGGGACACATTTAGATTCACTGTCTTATCTAGTCAAGTTAAATACATCACACACATTACAATCATATAGACAGAAAACAAAGAAACAAAGAGTAAACATGAGCAAACCAAATAATAGCTTCAATTCTACTTTAGTACTCGTATGAGGACGGTGCATAGCAGCAGAGCATGCATTTGGGGATTTAACATCTGAGCCTGCAGTAACACTAGACAGACAAGACAAAACTTTAAAAAAAAACATGTTTTTTACATGCAGGCCAACACAACTTTGCTCTGCAGAGTGCAGTAATTACTCCTCTGCACGCTAGAACTGCTGCATGTTCTCTGGACGATGATGCAATGTCAAAAGAGATGATGGAAACTGAGGTGACGGTTTGCACATAAGCAATATTACTTGTGGGAATTCCTTAAGCCTCTGCAATGAGATATCTCCTGCTTCCATGCTTCACACACACAAGGTAGGACGTTCAAAGTGTTTGTCCCGCCCTGTGTCCTCCAAATGTTCTGCAGTTGCCTAAATCAGTTCCTTGAGGGTGTCAAATTGTGCCAAACATAGATCGGCCAACCCCCCCACCACCGTACGCCCTCACTTACAAACCCAAATTGATTTCCCTCGCCATCCCGCGCCCCGTGCACCTGGTGGCAGATGCCTTTTAAATGTCAGCCGGCGAAGAAAAAAAACAAAAAACAAAAGCAATTAACCTCTAGGAGGGTGAAAAACATGCTAGCACCTCGGCTGGAACAAAGAGGTGCGCGACCTCCCGCATTGTTCACTCGGGCCGCTTCGCTTTTCAGGATCACTACTTCCTCCTCGTGCTGCCGGAGCACTTGATCCGCGAAGCCGCCTGACGGGTTCGTGCGGACGGATGCCTCTTTGGTCTTTGACGGAAAAAGAGTTTGAAGCGAGGTTATTGACTGATTCGTATGCCGCTCGGGGTAACCCTGGTGCACGGCTTATTATATTAAGATCAATGGAGCTGTGTAATTACTGCTCCATTAATGAAGTCTATCGGGGGGGAAAAAGCTACTTCCACACACTTTTTTTATCCTGTGGGCTGCAGGGAGTCGTGGTCTGAGCTATCGAATGCTAATGTGCACTTCACACATCTATAACTGTACCTATGATTAACCTGATGCAGTCTATATTCAGGTTGTATCCTCTACACAACCCTGAACCATCTCTGCTGTGTTGAGCTGATGCACCTTAGACCGTGCCCTACGGTGAGTTATTGCTTAATTACGTTATTTTCTATACACCAAGTGTGCAGTATGAAGAACAAGACTATGGGCTCTGTTTTCATGACTCAATGGCAGTCAATGGTGCACAGGGTGTGGCGACTGATTTTTTTGGTGAGCCTGGTTTCCATCGTGACCAATCAAATCAAGAGGTGATTTGATTCCTTCCCTTTAAAAGCACTCTGATGATTGGATGATGGAAGAGAACAGTCCTGAGTGGTTCTGTCACAACTGGTTCTCGCAAATGGAAACTGATGTCCTTGAGGTGCTTTTTTTTTATTTTGTTTTTTATTAAATTTATCTGACCTTTATTGTCTATTTCTATTTTATCTATTATTTTTTATTTTATTATTTTATTTTATTTGTATTATTTTGTATTAGTTTTTATTATTTTTTTCTATTATTTTGTTTTGTGTTTTATAAACCGCACACATGACAATAAAACACTTGAACTTGATGTTAAATGAGCTTGGGAGGAGATGACATGTTTGGTTGTGTTGCTCTGGTCCTGGGAAAACCAAAGCCAAATGTAGGAAACAGTTCACTGACATTAAGCGAACTTGGCCACGGGAGGTTGCCGTGTCAGATCAGAAGATCGGCGGTTCGATCCCCGGCTCCTCCAGTCCGCATGTCGAAGTGTCCTTGGGCAAGGCACTGAACCCAAAATTGCTCCCGAAGCTTCGTGTGTGAGTGTATGAATGGTTAGATTCCCCTGATGTGCAGGTTACATGGTAGCGCCCTGCCATCAGTGTATGAATCGGGGTGAATGTGAATGTAGTGTAAAGCGCTTTGAGTGGTGGGAAGACTAGAAAGGCGCTATATAAGTGCAGTCCATTTACCATTGAACCTGCCTGCTTTGTACCTTTGACGTTGGAAGCGCAACTACCAGTCGCCGGTTACGCCCCCTACCGTGTCTTTTGTCCCACTTAGCTGCAGTCGAGGTCACAGTGAATCCCAGCCCAGCGGAGGGAAATGAACTGTGCTCCTGAGGAAAATGCCACTTGGCTGGCACGAAGCCGGCGCCATCTGCCGCGCGCCATCGTGAAAACACAGCCCTCTGTATTATCAGATTGATGGGCGATATTAATTTGGATGGTTAGCTTATGGGCTACAGCTCAGCCTGGGAGCGTGACAAGCCTGTTGAGGTCTGCGGATTCGAACGGGGCTCGCGCAATTATGATAACCAGCCTGAGAGAGCGAGTTCGACGTAGGACTATTCCAGCCTCGCCATTCCCGGAGAGATTAAGGGTGCGATCACAGCAGGTTTGTTTTCTTTGATCCAGCTGAAAAATGAGCATCAGTCCAGACTTTGGTTTGGCTTCATTTTGTTATGCTGGACCAGCACTCCCAGCGCAAGGATTTGCTGATGGATGTTTGATGTTTGACACCCCCAGGAACCAAACCCTGCCACTGTATCCTATCCATCATCTGCCATCCTGAGCTGCACACCTCGGCCCTCGCTTTCTGACTAAGATGTCACTTCTTTCTATCAACTTCAAATGCTACCCAAAAAAAAACTGCTGTGCCCACAAACGTCTGCATAGTTCAGGTTGTTGGGCAATTTTTATTTTTTTTCACCCTCGCCCTCCAAACCAACCCCCCCCCCCCCCCCCCCCCCAGTCTGACATGCGCAGGCCGAGAGGGATGCCGTGCCGGAAAACCAAAGTACCTGTTCTCGTTTTCGTTCTCATTTTCGTTCCTGTCAGGGACAGACGACCCATTTCAGCGTGGAGGAGAGAGAGGGAGGAGACGTGAGGAAAGAGGAGAGAGAGAGAGAGAGAGAGAGAGAGAGAGAGAGAGGGAGGGAGAGGAAGAAGAAGACGGAGACGGAGGACGTCCTCCACATGATGCATGCACACACACTCCGGAATGTTGATGCACACACACACACACGTTTGTATTACTATACTTGTGAGGACATTCATCATTCTTTAACCTCTAACCCAGAATGCTAACCCCAACTCTAACCCCAACCCTAATCCTAAACTAACTTTAACCTTAAAGTAAACATAATCCTAATTATAATCTCAACATTTGGTCCTCATAAATTTAGAAATACACACACACACACACACACACACACATATAGAGTTGAGTGGACCTAAGAGATTAGTGCCAGTGATGGAGGCTGTGTCAGAATCAGAGATTAAATTGAGCAATGACCTTGACTGTAAGAGAGAGATTAACACGTTATTGATTAACAAACAGAACAGGATCTCACAGCGTGGCGATGGATGAATCACACAGTAGTACGGGTAACGGCGCCACAACACGGCCATCTTCTCAACATGACCCTTGCAGATACGGAGCCATCTTCTGAATTTTAGTGCCATCAGAGGCGTTACTGTGTCAATCAGAGACTTCGGTTTCACACGTTTACCAATAGTAAATAGTCTGTATAGTAAATTGTTGTGTCTTTGCGTCATTAGGATTAGAGGTTAGGGATGAGACTCAGGGACGAGACACGTTTACAATGCAGGTGAATGCTTGTAAGCGCCACTCTCGCAGCGTTGAGTTAGAAAAGTGTAAATCTCGGGACTTTGGCGAGTCGGTTAAAATCGGGCAAATATCGTTTAGTGAAAGTGGACAGGCAGATAGAGACAGAGAGAGTCTCGTTCTCCGTGAAAAGAAGAACGAAGCCCGTGAGATCAGTGGGACCTGGAAGGAGTGAAAAAAAAAAAGACACACCGCTCACCAACACATGCAGAAACATCCTGGATCACTCCCCCACATCGCACACATATCAGATACACTTGACTGGAGACTAACTGGATCGGTCATCTGCTTACTGTGGATGTGGCGAAGTTTAAGCACTGAGGTCCAGATGCACTTAAGTTGCAAGGGCAAAAGCACCGTGGAAGCATCCTCATCTTTCCAAGGATCTTTTAAGTGCTACACTCATTTGGACCATGACAGGTGCATGGAGCCTTCATGTGTTTAACTTTAACTTTAGTAAAATATGATAGCCCCATTAAGTTATGTGAACTTATTTCTTCTCTTTAATTCCACTTGTCATGACAAGTTTTGGATATTGAACTCAAGTTTATAATTTATTTATCCATTGACTTGACTAATTGTGAGTTTTGTCCGGGTTGTCAACGTTCATTTATCTCATGTCTGTAAGTTAGAAATTGAAAAAAGGGAACTGGGGGGTGGGGGGGCGGAGTCCTGGGGTTTTCTTGAATGGATAATGTAACATAGTTATTTTAATTCAGCATATCAAGTTTAAACAACAAATTACCATTAGTTACACAACTTGTATTACTTAACTTTGTGAGTTGAAACAAAGCTTATCTTCAAGTTGAGTTTACTTTCGTTTCTAATGAAATGTACTACAGTGTGGCGTTCTGCTATAGCGTGCTCTTCCCTGTGCAATCCTTCAGTGAATCTGGACCTGAGTGTTAAAAGTAAACCACATAATCTAAACTAGAAAAGAAAAATCATGATTCTCCAATCACCAAGTGAAAAGAACTGAGCTACACACCTAAACACAATCCCTCCTCCTTTCAAGCTGACCTTTTACAGTTCGCTAAAATGGCTAAAATGGCTAAAATGGCTAAAATGGCTAAAATGGCTAGCCTGTATGGAACACATTTGATAGGCCGACGTCAAGACATAGCGGGACGTTGGATCTACGTGGTGGCAGTGCCAAGTCTCTACTGCAGCCCGTTTGGTTATACTTACTGGTAATCGAAGGATCCATCCTGGTCTTTCTGATCCACTGGGTCCAAGGGGAGATCTTTTTTATCTCGGACTGAGGAGAGGGGGAAAAGAAAGCTTACAGTGTGATAAAAAAAACAAAAAACTTTTCTAAAACCACTATCTATAACCACCATTTATTGGTTATATTTGGTATTTGTCAGTGTTAGATATACAGGGCGTCTGGGATTCATTTGTTAGTCCTTACCTGGTCATTTAATTCTGTTAATTTGTATTTAACCTTTATTTATTGAAATGAATGGTGTCATTTTCAGGAGAGACCTGCAACCCTGCATTGACTTTGGTATCAAGTGTTAGTCATTTAACCTTTTACCAAGGTAGTAAGGTAGTAAGGTGCTTCAGTAATATCAGTAATTTAATAATAATTAACCACATGTTTTAGTCCTAATCGGGAATTGCACTCCTCTTATTAGTGTCGTTACGTAGTAGTAGTCCTTATTTGGCTTTTCACCACTCGGTATTAGTCCTGACAGCATCAAAGTGAGGCACCTACCTAGACGTTTTTGGAAACCAGTCATGCAACCACCACCTAGACATTACAGAAACTGCAAAACATTAACAGTACTCTGTTTTCTACTTGTTTGCATCATCACAAACATCAGCAGCCATGTTGCACAAACATGCTTTGTTTGAAAAAGGAATATATAGTTTTGCAATGAAAGATGCAACATTTGGGTGTAGTAAATGTATTGACTGTTTTAACTGTGATCTGTGAATAATGTTACCGCTAGTGCATCTTGATGTTTATTTATCCTCAGCACTGTGTTGACCTCCTGTATCACTTATTTCCTGTACCTGCCTGTTAAAAGGACACCTCGACATTTAGAGAGTTATTTTCCTTTACCAGGCACTTGTCTCCACATGGTGGGAAAAGTTTCTGCATTCGCACAGCCAACAGAGAAACAGTAGTCATGACTACAGTCTTGATTAAACCAATTAAAGGGGCATTAAGCCCCTCTGATAGCAACCAAGGAACAACAACATAAACAGGTTTCTAGCTTACGGTGGCCTGTAAGAGTCAATAGTAACTAGCAATAGTTATATTTGATATCGGACCAACGATATATATATATAGTCATTTTGTGCTACGGTGCAGTAAAAATCATACTCATACTTCTTCTTACGAACTTACATATTGCACCTTTAAGTAATTAACATTATAAAAGGGATAGTTCCTCAGTTCAGTCAGGTTGGAAACTAAACACACACCTGTAATGATAAAATATACCAGCACACACCTGTGACAGCATAAGTTATTTGAAATATCAATATTACATAAATACAGATTCTATAGCATTATTATAAATGTTGCATTATTAACAATGTATAAACATTGTTACTGATTCAAAATAAGATGAAATATTGAAACATTGTAATTTGTTATTTAAAACTATGCTTTGTTTTAGTTTTTGTATATAAAACACAATGGTGTACAATATTGTTGTGCTGTTTTATAAAAGCCTGACCTTGAGCCGAACAACCTCCTACCTGCTGTAAAATCACTTTAAAGCATGGCCACTAGTGGCTCAATGCCAAATGTAAACACACACACACACACACACAAATTGTGACAAGTGCCTGGCGATGAAAAAAACAACAGAGTACCTCCAACATCGGTACTCTCACGGGTATCAAACGCCCTTCGTCAGGCCTCACCTGGGTATTTGCCCCCGCGACTCCTCTTGATGAAGCAGACGATGAGGAGGATGAGCACGATGAGGGCGATGGCACACATTAACCCGATGAACCAGCCCTGAGTGGCGATGTCTACCTGGTCCTTACTGTAGGCTGGAGACACACACACACACACACAACACAGGGAAAGGTAGAAGACACAAACACAGAGAAAGAGTGGAAAAATAATGAGTGTTTTCTGGACCAGATAGTCATAGTTAATACATCAGACAATCTGTTCTCGTCTCGTTGGTGAGAACTCAGAGCCGTTGTCTCATTATCCGCCGAGGAGCTTGAATCCAGGATCCAGACTGCTGCTGCACAAAAGGATCTCATCTATAACAATGAGGCGTTTGTCTCCTTTTCCACTACACAGTGTGTGAATTTCAATTAGAAAAGAGTGGGAGGAAGAGGATTCGGAGGAGGTGAAAAGAATGGGATTCTCGGATTTCACATCCGTCGATATTTTGAAAGATTTCAAATGCACCAGGGAATGACGCACTCTTATCGCTTAATGACGTCCAGGAATTCCACCTCTAAAATGTGAACATACACGATGAAGGGACATTTGTCAGATTCTTAGTGCTATTGGATGCTACATCAGACACAACTTTACAAAGGCAAGATTTCACATAGCACCCAAACAGAAGTTCATCAGATAGCTATATAGCCATATAGCACCTTTTGTTACAAATACATCATTTTCCAACTAGGACTGGGTTACGGGGGTTGTGACAGGAATAGCCAGCTAGCTAAAATGAGCACCTGACATACTGCACCCTCTGGCGGCCATATTGGAGGTCCTCAGCCAGTACAGTGGCTGAAAACAGCTGATTGTGTTTCTGAACTTATGACTTGGCTGTCTCACCAGTATGGAATAGACATAGTTCTGGAGACTGATCATTTCATCACTGATATATCTGATTAATTTTGTGTTCAGATAATGTCAGCTTGTTAGCTAGCTAACCACAGCGTCTGGTAAGCTAACTAGCGATCTGATTTGCATGATACTAAACATTAGGTGGCTAGTAATTAGTAGTGGCTGGTAGTTGCATGTTAACATTAACATTGGCTGCTTTACTAAATAAGCCTGCTGGCTAGCTAGCTAGCTAACAATGCCAAAAATCAACAGTTTGTACAGGTTAACTGAGCTGACTCTTCTCAAGATACAAAGACAAGACAGTTTACTGAGTCACAGTAACCTACATTTGGAAACAAATCTACCTGATCAGATACTTTTCCTTATCACATTACTGAATTGATCCACACCCACACTACAACTATCTTTTTCAGTTATCTCTCTTTTTTCTAGCCTGGTTGTTTAATATTTAGACATTATTTGTGAACAGCCAATTCTCCAATGGACCTCCATGATGGAGCCAGACGTGGTTGAAGATTTGCGGTAAAAAATTTGCGATGCAACTACAAAGCCTCTATAGCATCAAGCTACTGTTTCTCTGGATGTGGGTGGAGCAGGGTCAAGTCAGCACTACATGGCCAAATTTGCCAAAACATGGGTACAGTTATAGAAAAGACCAGTACAGATTCTGGACTGCCCCAGGGTGCATTCGTGACAGATAGACCCAATTACTGAGTTTATTAGAATGTGATCTCAGCTCTGTGGCTACCTAGTTCAATGTATTACATACATAGAGGCTCTGCTGATACAACAATGTGATTTATTATAAAATACTGTGCTATACACATGTATATATGTATATATGTGTATATACATATATATGTATGTACGGCAGCAGTCCATACAAACTAACCGATGAAGAACAACATGTAAGTTCTCCCATCGTGTGATGTCATCTAAAGTTAGATTTTCACAATAATTCAACAAGTGTATAACAAGAAGTATCTCACCCTGACCAACTTGAATTTACCTCTTGAAGAACATGGCGCCGTGGTTCAAAACAAAACATATCACAACAATTAAGGCAGCCAACTTTGACTGAGTTAAATACTAACTAGTGGCAGAGGCACCAGAGTAGCCCACCTGGCCTTTAACCCAGGTGTCACCTGGCCAGGTGTGGTCTCACCTGCGCTGGTCTCAAAGGTGACATAGTTGCTGCTGATGCGGTGGTGCTCATGGGAGTAAACCCGCAGACGGTACTTGGCGCCTTCGATCAGATCTGCCACTGTAATGGGGGGTTGTTGTTTCACTGGTACAAGTTTCACCGTCCCGTTGCCTTGGAGACACAAGAAAGGCGCCAATCACACTCCACGGGGTGTGGCCTTGTTGCCACAGTAACGGCTGTGCTTATTAGTAAAGGTCACGGCATCATGATGCTTTGCAGGGCGATTTTCTGAGTGATCGCAGGATTACTGAGGTGAATTGAGACGGATAACAATGCAGTGCCCATGCTCAGCACGATGATTCATGCACCCCTTGACAGTATAGATCCATACACATAATGTTCTTTAATACTTTTACCCATTATGGTTAATGGATGAGGTGCAACCCTTTTTGGTTCATTTTCTTCTTTTATGACTCTAGACTCTACATTTCCTCTCAAGGACATAATTCTCCAGAGGAAACTAATCTAAAAATGGGGAGTGAAGGAGAGGAGAGGTATAAGGAGCAGGTGTTCCTTCAGGCAACCACGATACTGTGGACATCAAAGTTTCACAAAACTAAACTCCCCTGTGAATTGGCTGTGTGGGTCATATTACCTTGACTGGTTGGAATTTAAATTGACCATTATGGAACTTTCTATGTTCCTGGGTAACAACGGGAGCTAGGGTAGCAATGCATTGTTTGTCTCAATCATCCACAGACTCATTTCCATAAGGTAAAAAAAAAAAAAAAAAGCGCTGCATCTTTCCGGAGGAAAGACATATCAGTCATGACATGGCCGAGCTATGAGCATGACTCTCGAGTGACGGCGAAAGGAGGGGGCAGCACAAGGTGGTGACATCATGCACCATGCTGTATGAACTTTGAACCCTTAACAAGGGCGATATCATCCAACAAAGCTCATTCCAAAGCGCTGTGATTGACTACAGCTCTGAAAACAGCCAAACAAAACTGCAAATGCATAAAAGAGAAGTCATGCCAGTTCTTCCTAAGTCAATGAAGTGCTACGAGACAAGGCTGGTGTTTACTGGATCTAATATAATATTGTGTTGATCTTCTTTAAAAATACCTTATCAGGACTACTGAGAGAGAAAAAACTGGTCCAGATCTTTTGTTGTTTTTTGAGATTTTCAAAGGTCTTCATGGTAAAACTCCTAGCACTGACTAGAGACTAACAAAACCCCACAAAACTAAAAGCACAAAGTACATGATCATCCAGCAACAACAAACCGTCTGACCAAGGATCAAATATTGATCTGTTTTTAGCTTGTTGCAAGGAGCAAGAAATGACACATGAAACCATAGACTATCCCAATAAAGTTGATTTATTGCACTGATTTACTGTAGAAAAATGAATGGATAATGCTATCAATTTCCAGCAATCATATATGTTGTTGTATTGATGCAGCACATGAAGCTATAGCAGCACTGCATGCTGATAAAGCATGCAGATCTTTGGACCTAAGGTCTTGCAAACATGAACACTTGTGTGAACATATGTACAAGCTTGCATAAATCTGATTGTGAAATGAGCTCTGAAAAGAGTATGTGACAACTGCATAAATTGGACACAAAAAGGTTCGCTAACGGGTAAAGTTAGGCAAAGTTATTATAGTAAACTAAAACTAAGATGAAAACTAGGGGGTGCAAAACACTCCAAAAAAATAGACTTTGACTACTAACTCTTGTCTACTAACTAAATAAAATGACGTTGAAATGTTTTTAGTTTTCATCTTTTTGTCTATGTGTATAGTATGAAGAGAATAAACGCTGGGTGGAGAATTGGTGGAGAAAGATGGCACTAACCGGGACCGTTGCCAAAGCTATAACTCTTTGCACAACCTCGAAAAACACTCACATGCCACATGTCGCCTACCGTCAGGAGAGAAGAGGGAAGATAAAGGGATGGTGATGGGAGGTGGAGGTTTGTCAGAGGCTCTGTGCCTCTTCCTTATAACCAAAGCTTTCAGGTTTGACCTTGGGGAAGGAGGGAGGGGGGGTGGGGGTGGGGTGAGGAGACCATTAGATCGGTCTCATCATCCCACTTTCCTCCCTCCCTTTCTCCCTCTTCACACTCAGACAGTCATTAAGAATTAAAGCCAGTGTCCAAGTACATGAAAAATACATCCTTCCTTCTCTCCTTCCGCAATCAAAGATCGGCGACTGAAAGCAATAACGGACAGCCTATCTGCCGGACTATCCAATCTCAACCAACTCAGCTATTCCAGAGAAGGAGGGATGATAGACTGTGGCGTTATAAAAGCAGGCTTCACGGGTGCTCGTCTCCTGGTCAAAAGCAAAAACAAAGCAAGCTGTGATGCCGAAACGTGACGCAGTCAAACAGGCCGGTTCAGCCGCAGCCACTCAAAGCCAGGCAGGTGCATGTGCAGAGATACCATCATGATGGACGTTACTGGTGGCATGATGATGACGATAAGCATACTCTTATTCAAACACAGAGACAGAAAGAAAGAGTGCAAGAGAGAGAGAGAGAGAGAGAATGTAGTATACTGTAACTTATCATTTTAAAAGTCAGTCTTCGTGTGCGGACATCACATCCTCAAATGAAAAGGGAGTGATGACAACGCACCAACACACCCCACGGGAGCTGCTACTTCTCTGAGGAAGAGTTTAACACTTCCCCTTGTTGAAACGACGGCTGTGATTGAGCGACGTAGTATTCAGAAACACAAAGAAGAAGATCCGTTCCCTTCTTCTTTCTCGTGTCCTCGTTTCCTTTCCTTTCCTCTCACCCTGTCTGTATTTCTGCCGTGTGACCTTCCTTCCTTCGTGATTGTTTTTTCACTACTTGCTACTTGACAAAGGCCTGTCTAACAGAGGTAAAGCTTTGGGGTGCGTAGGGAACAGACTTCGGCAAAACCCTCGAGCGGGGAATTTTTGGAGTAACAAAAACCTGCCGTCGAGGGGTAATTGAACTCGGCATGTAATAAAATAACACATTAATTATTCAAGCAAAAGGCCACTGCATAATATCGTGCTATTTCCGCAGTTATGGGCGTGCTAGTTAGATGGTAATCGGAGTTCGACTGGTAACGCGATCCAGTTTCATACCGAGCTGCGGTGGAAACACACTTTAGCCGGGAAATGACATTTTACGTCCGATGGGGATTTCTGTGGATAAAGATTTTCAGGCGGCTAAAAGTGTCATTTTTGCGGAGTGGACTGGAGTGCTGTCGGAAACTGATCAAGGTTACTTTCATCACCCGGTCGTCTCTGTTCTCCCACCTCAGGTTTGCCAAGGTTCCCCTCAGAAACTCTGGCAGGCCGACGGATTAAACAAGTCTAGTCTTCGTCAAACGTTGGATTCTTGTTATATCGGCTGAACGTCTCATTTCTTTACTTAAAGTTGGAACTGTCAAAGTCTCGAAGTCTCGAAAACCGTTAACACATGCACTGTCCCAACATCGTCAGGCATTTTGGGTCTTATTGTTTTGGACAGAAATCGTCTGCTCACTGGCCTAAATATATCCCTATCTCTGTACTCGGTATCTGGCTGTGACTCACTCGATATCTCACCGCCCTGCAAACTCTGGGCTTTTCTGCTCTCTAACAAGTTCAGTTGTTTTAGGGGGTTTAACAGTGTGAGGCGGTCTGGCAAAAAACACAAGCCGGTGGGTTTCGGTCTGGTTTCTTACTGTCCAGTGTGAACTCTAGCACAAACTCGCTGCTGCCGGCCGGGAAGTTGTGTCTCCAGCTGACGTTAGCGTAGTTACTGTTAGGCTCCACCGTCAGATTCCAGATCTCCCGCCCAGGGGCCACTACACAGGGGAGTCAGGGGTAAGGGGGGTTAAAGGTCAAAGGGTAAGGGGCAAGAGAGGGCATGGTTACAACAACCACACACAGCGCTCCATTTAGACCAGTGGATGGTTAGGGATCAATTCCAATTTTGGTCCACTCGAAGCAAGGAGTCAATCGAATTAATTCATGGGTAGAAAATTCGCACACAATATAAGTTCCAGAGGATTTTTCAATTCATGAAACACTTAACTGCACCGCTTACCCCTGGTTCAGAGTGGATTGGAATGCAAATTGAGCCTAACCCTGAGGAAAATGGTGAGCTGTGCCAATATCATAATCCTCATCAGTTGAGATTGAGTGCTTTCATCACTGTTGCCTAGGGTGTTAAATGGTACAAGCACCTTACGCTCATCAACATCAATTTCAGTCAAAAAAGGTCAGATTCTCACTTCCTGACCAGGAGGATAGAGTTGCCGGCTACATTCCAATATCCTGAAGTAATTCCCTGCCGTCTGTGCAGCAGGCGGAGTACAGCATATGGGAATGCAGCCCCGAATTGAGTTTCCTGTTTCGTCAGGTGGGAGAAGACCGTCGTCCTTTGAAGACGTTAAAAGCTAGCAAAAGGATACACCGGTACACTATTATCTTTAGAGTATGGTCAACCAAAACACACTGGGAAGACAAGTCAAAAACCATAACGGGACAGCAGCATGTACCCAACACGTTCTGATCGGCCCGCTTGGTGGTGACCAGCACAGGCGGGGTGGTCGTAGTGGTCGCCTCGGTCGTAGTAGTCGTGGTAGTAGTCGTGGTAGTGCTCGCGGCGGTCGAGGTACTAATGGTCGTAGGGGCGATGGTAGTAGGAGGAAGAGGAGCGAGGGGAGGAGGAGTAGGAGCGACGGAGGCGTCGGTAAGCTCGACTACGGAGGAGGAGGTGGGAGAGAGCACAGGGTTAAAGACAGCAGGATATCAAACAGGCCGCCATGACACACACACACACACACACACACACACACACACACACAACCCATCAATGAACCTTTGAGTTGAACACTCACTGATACACCTGATTGATTTCATCACACATCAACAAATGATTACACTCTTCATCCTTTTGGCAGTCACTTCATTTATAAGTGCCCTATGTTGGCTGGTGCATAGACTGAGGTGTCAGTGCCACCAAGTGGCCAAATGCCGGTATTACAAAAGGTCCTCTTGCCACAGAGGAAATGGATGCGGATTTACACAGGGCACTTGAGTCAGTATCTAACAAGGGTTAGCTTTGGAAAATCCAAAATGAGAAACCCCACTGTTGCACCTCTTCCTCCATGTTCCACTGTCTGCCACTTTAAATGTCCCCTCATGTTTTGCACAGTTAAAACCGGCTTTACCTTGAGGTCGATGGCCATCTCCAGCTCCACTACTGACGGCCTGCAGCTGAATACCCGCCCACACAACTCCAAACCCCAGCCAGCATGCTTGTATCAGCAGGTTGGATGCCAAGCATGCCCACCCAAGAAAGCCCACCGTGGGGGTGGGGGGGGGGGGGGGAGGACGTGGAGGAAAAGGAGGCCGGGCTTGAACGCATCGGCATGTTCAAGAGCCTCCATAGCCAACATGCCAGCCAGTTCATGTCAATCAAAGCGTCAACCAACAGCTCAACCAGTGAAAAGACCGTATGCCTTTTCAGGGAGGTTCCAGCCAAAAGCTCAGAGCAGCCTTACCTGTAACGCCCAGGTCGGGCTTTTGACTTGCTTTTGACTCAGTGAATGGAAGCAATGGACGAGATGGCAGAGCGGCATGACTCTTGGAAAGCAGCGGTGATCAAGCCAGCAAGTGAGTGAAGCAAGCCAGTCAGTGAAAGAGGTGTAAAGCAACTGATGGTGGAGAATCTGTATTTGTTTGTCCTCCGCCATCATCTCTCCCCAGCTCGCAGAGTCCATCAAAACGGTCGCAAACAAGTACGACTCCTCCCATCCCACGCACACCCCCCCGAAACCACCGATGACGACGAGCCGACGACTCCTTAAACACACGAGGCTAACTTGTGGCTGGTGGCAGACAGGGAAAGAGGAAGTGATGGATCGTGAGGGTGAGTTGTAAAGGTGAGCCATCAGGGATTGGTGCAGAGACGTTAACAACATAAACTACAGCGTGGAGACAGATCGATATATTCTGGACCTGATGTGTTCAGCGTGAAACATGTGATGTGATATGAAGATGTGTTTGATGTGTTTTTAAGCCAGACAGTCAAGACAGAGGGCACTACGCTACTGAAGACCTCAGCGGATCAGGCGGGGGGGTGGAGGGTGGTGGTGGGTGGTGGTGGTGGTGGGTGGGTGGTGTTCAATCCCTGACAGCACACAGCGGCAGACAAGTAACAGCATTACACACAGAGAAATGATGGAGGGATGAGGAAAGAGAGGAAAGCAGCACCGTCAGCAGTTCAGTCCAGTAGCGGTGTCGGGTTACAGTTTGAGCCCGTGGCCATGTTGGCTTCTCGTTTCATTTGCTGTGTTATGAATATTACATTTTACAATATTGGATACTGTAATTGAAAAAGTGATTGATTTCTGATTTCTCCAAATTAAATTAAGACTACATTTCCCATAAGCCCAGTTGCTTCCTGTCCCTCCTCCCTGGTGTCTTTGTCTTTACTGAAGAGGATCAACATTTTCAGTGATTTTTTCACTCCTTCCTCCAGAAACTCTTTATCTTTAGCTCCGCTAGCGCCAAGAGAACAGCGCCCTCTTCCTGTTTTGTGCCGTAAAGCAACCCAGCAGATTTTCCTGCCAAATCTGAAATGTAAAATGCAGTAAAGAGGCTGGTAGAGGCTGGTAGACGTGTAGTGATGGTCTCAGTTGTTTACGGTAATTACACCATGTCTGAAAACGAATGTGGCACACAGCACCATTAATTATAAATGTTTTGCTTTACATTACAATTCAGACGTTGAATATCAGAGACTACTGAGGCACTAATATCAGGTCTCAGTGGGTTTTAAATGTGTTCAAGCCATGGACTGTACCATCGTGAGCTGCAGGGGGTGGTAGAACTGCCTTTTGTTGAACCTGGACTGCACTGCTGATCAGTGTTCAGATGGACAGACAGACAGACAGACAGACAGACAGACAGACAAGCGGATGGACAGATGGGCAGCTGTGCTCATTCCCCATTACCTAGACTTGTAGCATCAGTATAGTTTTCTGCCAACGAAAGGAAGGGAGAGACAGAAGAGAGGGGAGACGTGTAAGAGAGAGAGAGAAGGGCAACCAAGAAAGACAGAGACTGAGAGAGAGAGAGAGAGAGAGAGAGAGAGAGAGTTAACAGACAAGACACACTGGAAGGTCAACCGAGAGGGAGGGAGAGAAAGAGAGAGGGGAGAGAGAGACACTGTGACAAAAAGAGGGAGCAGAGACCCAGCCACGAAGGAGAGCTGATGACTTCTGTGTGTGTGTGTGTGTGTGTGCGCGCGCGCGTGTGTGTGTGTGTGTGTGTGTGTGTGTGTGTCACACAGAGTTAAGGTAGTGATAACGTCATTCATTAGAGTGACCATTTCTCTCTCCGTCTGACACCCTGACAAAGAGGCCTGTGTCTACCAAAGGGCCTCTCTCTCTCTCTCTCTCTCTCTCTCTCTCTCTCTCTCTCTCACACACACACACACACACACACACAGAGGCTGCAGTGGTCAGGGCCCCATATTCACAAAGCCAGCACTGATCTCGGGTCAGCCGGCAGATCCCGCTGGTCTGTCTCCCTCATTCTGATTCAAAGTGCAACGCTGATCTGGGATCAGGCTGCTCCTGAATGCAGACTCTGTTTGGCTGGGATCTGATCTCAGACCAACCCAGTTCCCATGCAGAGAAAAGGCCTGGAAATTGTCTAATTCCATAGTGAGAGAAGAAGAAGGTCCTGGGGGAAACGCTCGGATCCCAGACGCGTTTACAGAAACTCCAGCGACTCGGAGAAACTGGGTCAGAAGTTGACCTACGCACGTTTGACTCGTGCAGGTTTATATATGGACATTGTAAAGTTTGTCGTTTCTGGTTCTACATTACTGGTCCACTATGATGAGACTGAGCTGGTGGTGGTACGGTGGTACGGTGGTACGGTGCACCAACCCTGCCAAACGCCCGCGCTCTGTCCTCTGACCTGAAAATGCATGTGCATGTGTGTGTGTGTGTGTGTGTGTATCTAGTCAGGGGTGTGCAGAAATTGTTTTTTCACTGTATGTGACAAATAAAGTTAATTTCATGTTAAAGGAAAAATCTACACAAAAGCGGCTTTATATGAGTCAAAGTTTCCAACGCTTCAAATCCCAACATGCAATTTGCTTCAACTACACATTCATAACTATCGCGTTCCTTTTGGGTTGACTTCCCCTTTAAGTCAGTTTTCACAGCCCTAAATTATTGATAGAAGTGTGTGTGAAGGCTCACCCTCGTTGGCGAAGTGCGGGGACTCCTCCACGTACACCTCCCCCGCGCCCACCTGGGTGAGGGCCGACAGGTAGAACTTGTAGCGGGTGGATCGGTCCGGCAGGCGCAGGGTGTACTCCGTCACGTTGGGAAGGAAACTCTCCAACTGGGGACGACCCATCTTGGAGCCGTTGACTGCACACACACACACACACACACACAGAGAGAGAGAGAGAGAGAGAGGGAGAGAGAGAGGAACAGACAAGGAAACAGGAACAAAACAGGAACCAATCAGCTTTCAGTGTTAGGAACCGCTGTAAACTTTACTCCCAGGGACGAAAGATTTTTCTTGTTTCTCATTGTAGATTTTTAAAAGTGTCAATTTAGTCGCACATATAGTCACACTACTAAGTTAGAACTAAATCAGAAGAACAGGAAATGATCAATGACCAATCAGAGCCACGCACCTGTTTGGTACTTGAGCTGGTATCCAATCAGAATGCCGTTGGGCTCCAGAGGTTTGTCCCATGCGAGGTGGATGGTGTCCGAACTCCTCCGGTTCATCCTGAGGAACTTAGGAGCTTCCGGCACTACACACACACACACACACGCACACGCACACACACACACACACGCACACGCGCACACGCACACACACACACACACACACACACACACAGCGGTAGGAAAAGGAGAGGAAAGAGAGAGAAAGACTTAAAACATTGAGGGCTGTGATGGTTCTAATAAAGATTTGTTTAAGCATTTTTTAAGTAGATGTATTTTATTTTTATTATTTATTTTATTATTTATTTTTATTTTTGTATTTTGTATTTTTCATGAACTGAATGGGACTTTTGGCAAAATGTCATCTCAATTTTCACACTTGCTTGACGTGGAAAATAAGTGGTCAGTATCGGAGAACTGGTACATCTGTGGACCCCTGATGGATGTGGGGGCCGCCAAGCCCCCCCCCCCCCCCCCCCCTCCCCCTGCCTCCTCACCTCCCTCCTTGGTGTGGAAGTCCACGGTGTTGCCGGGCGGGCCCTCGTAGCCGCGGTTGGCCGCCACCATGAACATCTTGTAGCGGGAGTAGGGCAGCAGGTTGCCCAGGACGGCGGACGGCTCGGCCACCGTGCTGTAGAAACCCTTCGCCTTCCTCTCCCTGCTGACCGCCAGACCCGGGACCAGACTGGCCTCGCGCCAGTAGTACAACTGGGGGAGGGAAGGAAACAAAGGGGTTGAGGACAGAGAGAAGGAAAGGAGGAAGGAAGGAAGACAGGAAGGAAGGTGGACGAACGAAGGTGGGAGTGAGGAAGGCGGGAAGGAAGAGGCTTTGTCTGTTGTTCTTTTGCTAGTACAGGTGTGTGTGTGTGTGTGTGTGTGTGTGTGTGTGTGTGTGTGTGTGTCTCACCCTGTACTCTTTGAACTCCCCCTCTGACGGTGCTGGGGTCCACCGGCTTCCAGTTGATGTTGATCTTGGTGCTGTCGGCCTTTAGCACCCGCAGGTCAGTCGGGGGGTCGGTGGGCTCTGGGCAGGAGAGGGGGGGGGGGTGCACGTGTGTTAAAGGAGAACATACCAACGTTCCCTCAACGTATTTCCCACAATGCCTTTCGACAACCCCTAGAGGTGGGGCGCGAAACTTCCAATCAAAGGTGGATGTGTGGGCTTATAAACGGAGCTAGCTAGCCAACTGCTACGTCGGGGCGTGTCTACGCTAGCGGCCACGCCCCCTACCCAGAATGCAACGTGTCTTTATTTGGCTCACGCTGACACGTTGCGTGTATTTGTACGTACTGTCTTCGCCGGAGTAGCCGGTGACCACGTTGGACTCGGGTCCCGAGCCGAAGTCATTCCTGGCCTGGATTCTGATCTCGTACGGCACGTAGGTTTCCGTGTTGTGGACGACGTGCTTGGGCTCGACCGTGGTCACGTTACTCCACTCCTCGCCCGGATCCTTCCGCCGCCACCACACCTTATAGTGCAGGTTGGGCCCGTTACGCTCCAGGTCCAGTAGAGGCTGAGGGAATAACAACACTCACTGAAACGTACGACACCTGAAGCCTGGTGTTGTTTGGTACAGCGTGAAAACAGCAACAGAATCTAAGACTGCATGAAAAAGTACTTTACAATGTGACGTCAGGTCTAGATCCTGTACTTAATATAATATATATAGATATAAAGACACTAAAATACCATGAAACTAAATAAATATATATCTCGAGAGGTAAAATAAAAAATGCAATCAATAATCGATGCAGGTGAGATAAAAGCCTTAGGGGGCTCATAAAACTATCTCACCAAAAAAAAAAGTACATTTTAAAGTAAAAGTACATTTAAAAAAAGCCTTTTAAATGTTAGGGGTGCGGTAATTGGTGTCCTGTTTCAATTTCTCCCATATTCCGTTTACTTTCAGGTTCCTCCGTTTTACTTTTGACAGTATCCACGATCGCAGTAAATAATACCCTCTGGTGTATTACTGCTATATAGTACAATATGTCACTGAACTCAATAGCGGTGCTGGAAAATGTAGTTTTCTGGCTACGTATCAGCGGCCGGTCTCACCTCCCAGGTGATCTCCATGTTGTCCTTCTTGGTACCCCATCCTCGCAGCCCGCTGGGGATGACATCTGGGGCTGAAACACAGACAGCAGGGAGTCACATCTAACAACAACTTACATCATTTCTCTGGGGAAGAAGGAAAAAACCTGCAAAAGAAGTGAAACTTTCCCAAGATCTGTATTTCTTTCATCAGCTTTATTATTCATCAGCAGTTTCATTCCAAAATGAGACGTCCACTGTTTTACAAAAGGTCACATCTACTCCCACGAAACGTCAGCGTATACTGTGTAGTATACTGTAGTACACTGTATACTGTGCTCCTCACCGGCGCCGCTGGTCTGGTACCGTGGCGACGGGCGGCTGGGCTGGCTCTGGCCCACCGCGTTGAGGGCGATGACCCTGAACTGGTAGTTGATGAAGGGGGCGAGCTGCAGCACGGCGGAGTTGAGGTCGCCGGGGTAACTGGACAGGTCCTGCCACCGGCCCGGCTCCCAGCGGTTCTCCTCAAACTGGACCAGGAACTCTGGAGAGAGGCAGACAACCGGTGATGACCTACTGGTTTACAGTGGTTGTCAAAGTGAGGTCCGGGGCCCACCGAAGGGGTCCTTGTGGGGGCTCCAGGGGGGTCTCAGCAAAATGAGGCAAATCATACAGTCTCCCTGTGTACAGTGTAGACAGTTCTAAGGTTTCATACTGGATGTGTGTGTGTGTGTGTGTGTGTGTGTGTGTACTGACGTGTGAGGGGGCTGTTGTGGTCGTTTCCAGGGATCCAGGTGAGGCGAACACTGCGGACTGCAGGGTCCGATAGATCCAGATCCATGGGTGGGTCTGGACGGTCTGGAGAGAGAGGGCATAGCATTAGAGATGGCATGCACACACACACACACACGCACACACACACACACACACACACGCACACACACACACAGAATAACAGTTATTCTTTGGCACATTTGAAAAACATTTTCATTGCAACGACATTTTGAGAAAAAATATTGAGTTGAACAAAAAAGAAAAAGAGATAAACAGAAAGATAGAAAATAAAAGAGCAAGTGGGTGATAGAAAGAAAGAATGAATGAATGAATGAAAGAAAGAAAGAAAGAACCAACCAACCAACCAACCAAAGAAAGAAAGAAAGAAAGAATGAATGAATGAATGAATGAATGAAAAAAAGAGAGAATGAATGAATGAAAGAAAGAAAGAGAGAGAGAGAGGGATTTCAACCCGACCGGTGTGTTACCTGCAGGCAAGGCACTAGAGACTGAGGGGTTGAGGGAGGCTTCCTCTGTGAGGCGGGGCCAAGGACGAGGAAGTGGGTAGAGGTTAAAAGTTCACAGGTTAGTCTACTAGCCAATCAGGAGGGAGCAGAGTGGTCAACACACACGATTTAGTACACAGTACGTATTATATTAATACTAGATTACTATACTATATTACATGCACGATTTCATGAAACTCCCATTGATTGCATGAAGACAGCATCATTAGATAGTAAGAGAGGTATTAGATCTGAACTGTGACAAATACCAGCATTAAAAACAAAGCATGGGTTTGATGTTAAGATGATGTCATGGACGGGCTGGTTATACATGTATGAGTGTGTGTGTGTGTGTGTGTGTGTACCTAACACAGTGAGGCGGGCTGAGGCTGAGTCTTGGTCTATGTCAGATTTAACAGTGCAGGTGTACGTTCCCTCATCACCCTCGTTGACATTGGGGATGGACAGCGACTCGTCGTCCTTCTTCAACCTGGGAGACACAGAGAAAATACGTTGTCAGATAGACGTGTATATATATATATATATATATATATATGTATACACGTCATAGCGCTGTGTTTATTATATAACAACAACATACAGGGCTGTAAACGGATGAGACCACGTGGAGACGGTCGGCAGCCTCTATCTCCGGTGGCATCGTTAGCGCTAGAGTTTCCCATAAACCCCGTCACCTGTTCCAGCCTCTTCACTGAACATTTACAGTTTTTTCCGATCGCTAACTCGTATCGATCAATACTGAAGTCACACTGTCAAAACTCTTCACACAGTCAGCGAAACAGAAGTCTATGTGGACCAAACTGTGATTAATGTTTCATTGCTTTCACACAAAATGTACATTTTGAAATATATTTTGTGTTTTAGGATCCAAAGGTTTCCTCCTGGAATTTCAGGATTTTGTTTTTGTTTCAACTTTTAATTTTTCACAAATACAGTAAATTAGGATTTGAAGCAAATTGCTGCATTTCTGATTCATTCTTGTTCCATACATACTGGTTACATACATTACTTTAGTACAGTCAATACAGTGAAAAGTGTTATTCTTATTCTATAATGAAATATTGATTTATGTGAAAAATCATTCAAACTTCGAAGATAAAAGTTCATCATTTATGTAATTCTCCCTGTTGTTCGTGTTTTTTCAGGTTAGTGTGTTATAAGTGACCATGTATGCTTTCTGAGTGAGAAGTGTGTCGAGTGTTGTGGTTGAACGAGCTTATTATTATTATTATTATTATTATTTTTATTATTATCATTATTATTATTATTATTATTATTATTATTATTATTAATAATAATATTATCATTATTATTATCATTATTATTATTATTATTATTATTATTTTGGGACATGTATGAAGTGTTCTGGTGGTCTGAGTGAGTTTTGGAGGTGAGATTAAGTGTTTGGCCCAGATGCATGTTGGTACTGCAGACTGGATGAAGAGTTTTGACAATGTGGCTTCAGTATTGACCGATGTGAGTTAGCGATCGGAAAAAACTGTAAACATACGGGGCTGAACACGTGTAGCATTTGGACTCAGTAGGTTAGAAGTGTTACCTCCATCCCAGAGAGAGGGGCATGTCGTCCTTCATCCAGGTCACAGTGACCGGCAGGGTGGGATCGGACACCACCTTACAGTCGAAGCGCACCGTGGACCCCCTGATGGCCGACTGGTGCTCCGGCATTCGGGCTATACGAGTCGGCTCTGGGGTGGAGCGAGGTTGGAGACACACACACACACACACACACACACACACACACACACAAACAGACACACACAACACACACAGATGCATCCAGGAAAATGAGTGACGGGGGATATTTCCATCTGTCATTGACGTCTGCAGCTGTAGTGTTGGATCTCAGACAGTCATTCAAACAAACAGGGTTCAGTCACACCAGTACACGCTCATATGACAGTAAGGGCACTTCAATCTAGTTACTGTAACGAGTGTCCTGTCATGTCTGAAAATGATGGCTGCTGAGACAGGATGATGGGAAATTTACTGGAGTCTGTTATGTTTTATACACTGAAAAAAAAACACCCACCTTAAATAAAAAATGGTCACTGTTAGAAATCAAAAGATAAGGCACTCCACAATAAAAGCGCAGGAGATGTGCATTTGGCTCAACAGTGCAGGTTGTTTGGCACAGGGAAAGGCAATCGTTTCCTGTAGAGGAGTTGTTTTTTTCCCATGAGGCTTTGAGGTCAGGGTCCTCTTCACACAAATCATTTAAGTCAGAATTCCTGTTATTACGAAGCAGATTGTTACACATGCAGACATGACATGATGTCTTTGCAATGTGACTGTTGGTGAAGTCATGTTATAAGTCATGTAACACCCTTGAGTGAACACCCATAATGTAAACTATCAACTATCAATATCTATAATGTATCACTGTCATTAGTTGGGTTTCTATCTCCCTCAGTGATAATTTCCTCAATATCGCTTTTTACACTCACTTAAGGTGGGAAGAAATGTGAAATGTTTGCGTTACGATGTCTGACCTTTGACATCCAGGAGGACCTGGTTCTCCACTGTGCCCATGATGTTGCTGGCCACGCAGGTATAGGTGCCCCCGTCCTCCAGTCTGGCCCGCTTGATCTCCAGGGTGCCATTGATGTAAACCCGGTAGTGACCGCCATCCAGCCCGCTGCCCTGGCCGTTCTTAAACCTACGTCACAGAAAGACAGTTTCAACTATTTCTTTTTGTCTTTCTTTCTTTCTTTCCTTCTTTCTGAATCAGGTGAAGTGAATCCTACATTTCACGATCAAAAGACACGGGGAACAACCCAAGGCTCACCAGCGTAGCTCAGGTAGAGGGGAGCCAAAGAAGGGACAGTCCAGGAAGGTTCGGTTGTTCTCGATGACTTTGATCAGCTGGTTTTTAGGGCCCAGCATCCTAGGAGCCATGTCTGCAGAGAGAGAGAACCAATTATATCTTCGTCTACCACCAGTTTTGCACTTTTGACTCCTTGTTTATGAGATGGACAATCTGAGTGATGATCCAACAACAGCTTTGATGCAAAAAGTTAAAGGTAAACACGCTGTATGTCTACATATATATTCACTACCCAGTTGACTGCGTCATTCCTTCTTCATCATCACTGGTGAGAGAAGGGGATTGGGGAGTAATAGATTACATGTAACAGGATTATCTGTTACACTTAGTGTAAAACAGATCAGATTACAGACCGAGATTTGCTGGATTCTTCAACAACACGTTATACATAATTTTACATTTCTTGAAATAATAGCTGATAATGGTTGTGAGACAATGGCACGATTCAAATTATTTTCTGTAAATTGTAATAAAATGTAACTGTATAACATATGGATTTGGGGTTTTTAGCCAAACCGTTGAAGTTACCAAGTGTGAATCTTGCAGTGGATACCTGGATAACTAGAGTGCTTCTATATAAGTCATGTGAAAAATCCTGTTGTCCTCTACCGTGTGTGTCAGTATCTACTGTACTGCTTTTAGCCCAGGCCAAAATACAGTAGATACACATGCAGAATATGATACCCTGAACAATTTCAGTACCAGCAAATGTGTTGACCATAATAGGATTGAGAGAATATGTGTATATATGTGTTGATGGCCAAGGAGTACAACTGTACAGATCATCATGTAACAAATTCCATGGTATTGTGTATGGAAATAGGGCATCGCTAGCAACGCTAGTTGGTGCTGGACCCTGGACTAGTTACTCAAAGATGACTAGTGGTGACAATTTATTGGTTGATGTATATGATGTATATGATTACTTTCTTGTTTAGTGAAATGGGCAAAAGCAAATTTTATAAATAGCCTACTGCTATAAATACAAAACTGCTTTACCAGCACCACCAGTTGTTAACGACTAAGAGATTCATTGAGGAAAAAAACATCTTTAACCCCCAAGGTCCAGAAATGAAATTGCAATTATCATTTTTCCATATGCCCGATGGTCATAGCAAGACAAACTCCTGCACGGTTAAATTGCAGTTATTTACACGTTGAAAGTAACTTCCAACCCCATCAGTGTCTCACCGAGGATGCTGACGAAGGCATTTGCCAGCAGGTAGCCGTGATGGTTGGAGGCATTGCACTGGTAGACGGCGCTGCTTCCTATCTGCACCGAGCGGAAGAGGATGGTGTCGCCAAGGATCTGGCGGCTAGGGTTGGCGGGGGAGCCTGGGGTGAAGAGGAGGAGGGATGGAGGGTAGATGAGGGGAAGTAGGGAGAAATTGGAGGGAATATGAGGATATTATATCTGGAATAAGTGTGTAACTGTACGGAAATTAAGCAAGATCATGTGTGGTTAGAAGAAATCATGGTAAATGAAACATACTCTCAATAGGCTGTCCGTTGACCAGCCACTGGATGTGAGGTTTAGGGTTTCCAGTGGCCCGACACACCAGGCGTCCATTCTCATCCGGGGCTAGCACCAGATTGGTCGGTTTGTCCAGCCAATAGGGAGCCGCTGTGGAGTACAGGGAATTAGGTGAGTGGTGGTCAGCGTATACACACACATATACACACACACACACACACACACACACACCCTCCTCACCTTTGACCTGCACATAGATGGAATAGAGTATGCTGCCTATGTGGTTGTTGGCCATGCATACATACTCCCCAGCATCCTCTTCTGATACGCTGACAATCCGCAGGGTCTTGTTGTAGTTCTCGAACTTCACTTTCTGTCCTGGCAGGTCCCCGCCCTTCTTAAACCACTTGATACTCGGCGTCGGACTTTAGGAGAGGGGAAGCAAAGGGGGGTGAAGAGAAAGATACAGGTGGCTGGTATAAGGGCACGTTCACAGCAAGCATGTTTTGAGCGGTTTATTTGAGCTCTGGAGCTTTGGTTTGGTTCGTTCCAAAATACAAAATTGCAACAAAGTGAACTTTTCCACTCTGGTTTGGACCAAAGAAAACAAGCTGTAGATGTGATTGTATCCTAAAAAAGCCCAAATGGCCTGAAGATGTTGCAATTCATTTGTGTTTACTTGCAGCTTGAGTGTGAAGGTGACCTATTCAAAACCATGGGGGGTATTTTGAATCACATCCCAGAAGCAGCTGGTCAAACTGGGTCCTGATGTAATGGATTCCTCCGGGAGTATATACAAAACTGGTAGATGTGAAAATAGACTCAAAAGTTCAATTTCGTCTTTGAAATCCTGAGAAACAGAAAGCTCCACGTCCAAGTCCACCATTCAATCTACTGCACAAGGGCCGAGAGCTGCCACTAGCATGCGCCAATGTAAATAAAGAAATGTCATCAGATATGCAGATGACACAAATCTACAAATCTCCTAGGTTTTGAACGGGTTGTGCTTGGAAGGTAAAACGTTCATTGAGTAAATGGCTAGCTCAATGAATAACTAGACACTAGGCACTTACATACATTTGTATGGCCTTTATTTAACCTTTATTGTGTATATGCCACACATTTTTAATAATCAAGTAAGCTGTAAATTAGCAGATTTTCTTTGAGTGCTCATATTCTCATATCTGATTTTTTTCACTTATTCCATACTGATACATACTTATTTCACACTATTTTTGGTTCATTTTCATATTGTAAATTTCTTTGTTTCAGTAAGTTTTACTGTTATTTTACTTGATCTTGTGATACGTTTTTCAGACTTTTCATTCATGCATTACTGCTTAACACATCACAGTGTTCAAATTGTCAAAGTTGTATGTTAGCTTAACATAGTCAGTTAGTTGTGTTAAATGTATTTATTTTTGTTTATTTTGCTATATTGTTATTCATATCTTTTATTTCTTTGATGTATCCCAATTTGTTTGTGTGTTTGTGTGTGTGTGTGTGTGTGTGTGTGTGTGTGTGTGTGTGTGTGTGTGTGTGTGTGTGTGTGTGTGTGTGTGTGTGTGTGTGTGTGTGTGTGTACTCACAGTCCAGCTGCGATACACTCCAGCAGTAGTTGTTCCCCTCGCAGCACCATTTTGTAGCTGTCACTGTCTGATGGAGAGAGGAAGGTCGGTGTGGACTCGGCTACCCTACGACCTGCAGACAGGGAAGGGGATAGGGTTAATACACACACACATGCACACATGCACACACACACTCAAAATCTAATACTAAACACTGCAATCTATCTCCATATCACGGTTCACTTCCTACAAGGAGGTAAACATCCTCCTTGTAAGCACCGCCACATAAATCTAATAGCATTATTTTGATCGTTTCCATGTGGCTCCGTTACATCTCTGCCAAGCCAACAGAAGCCTCCTCCGAGGCTTTGGCTCTGTTTTCAGTCGACTGCGAGGCCAAAGCGCCCTGTAAACTGGTCTTACGCCCTTGTTTCCCCTCAAGGGAAGACATTATGAGACGAAAGAACAACAACAAGAACATTGATCTTTCTAAATTCGCCTGGGATGACAAATTACGAGGAGAGAGCGATCGCAAAGATAGACATTAAAAGCAGCACCCTACTTTAAAAATCCCTGCTTTTTGGTTTCTAATGAGATTAGCTTGAAACAAAACAAAACAGAGCATATTTAAGGTCAAATCGTTGATACATTTTATTCTTCTGCCTCATGTTAAACCTTCCCGTAGGGCTTGGCTAAGGCACTCAGCTGGTGTTGCATCGTATAAACGGTTGCCCTGCCCAAAAGTTGGAGCTTTTCCAGAACCCTCTCAGGCTTTTGGAGATGGATGGTAGGGCTGTTAAGGGCTTTTAAAATACACGCATTATGTAGAATGACTGTGACGGGAGGGAGGGATGATATAAGTAGAACGGCGGTAATTGTTGCTCTTGTGGACCTGGCCTGTTGTGAGAGCTGGAACACAGACACAAGTGATTTTACTTTTAAAGAGATTTACTGAAGTCAGCATCAATATCATTTACAGTTTTTTACGATTGCTTTTTTTGATTTGACGATTTTGCACAGCAGATTTTCAATGTACAAAACTCTAAATGCAAAGTGCCAAACTGACTTTCCAAATTCATCCTCTAAGACACTACATCCTATGCTGACATACAAAGTGCCAAACTCTAACTCATCTGCTCCATCCTCAGAGTACAGCCACCTAACATTACAAGGATGTTCAAATGAATTATTACTACAAACGCAGGTCACTAAATCAGTTCATCAGGTGTTTGTTGTCATGTCTCATTACTTCCAGCAACCTTGCCCAGGTGAGCAGCATTGCAACACAATTGATAATCTCTTCACCAAAACATAAAAGGCTGCTTAGAAACCTGAATGGCGGTTTCTGACAACATGGAGCCGATGAGGTTGGCAATGAAGGACGGGGTCGTCAACGGGGTCGCGGTCATGGCCAAGCAGTCAGAAGGCATGCAGTTGTGTCAAATGAAATTAGAGCCACTGTGATCGACCATGTTGTAAACAGAGGTCTAAGAAGAAGATTTTACCAACACTGCCTTGCAAATGAAGATATCAGATGAGACGTACATGAAATTCTGTGGCCAAATGCAGCAGAGAAGCAAAATGCTGCTGAAGCACTGAAATGCTTTTTTTTACTGTAAAGTTTTTTGTTACTGTAACTGTTGTTTTTGCTTTTACTGTTGTTTTTGTTTTTACTGTAAAATACAGTTGGAGTTTACTGCATTACTGTATGATTTTTCATATACAGTAATCTACTGTAATCTAATATTTTGTTTGTCTTCCATAAAAACACAACCTATATATATAAGTATAAATATATATACTGCAGTCTATCACAGGGGATGCTTGCTGTACTTCATTTGAAGTACTTATGAGTAAATGACCCTTGCATAGTCTTTTTTGATGACAATTATTTAGTGTTTGACAGCATTATTTGATAATGGTCATTGTATGGTCATTAAACTTCACCGATGAACATATCAAATGTTCTGGTGCTATGATAAACTTTTGCATATAATATTCTCTCATTTGACACTGGTATTTATATTTTGCATTTATATTCTGTGTTAAGAGTTTTGCACTTTGAAAATCTGTTGTGCAAATTGAGTCAAAGCAAAAACAAAGTAAAAAAACTGTAAATGACTAGGAACTTACCTTTGAACAGAAACTGCAACAACATTTGACCAGGCAATAGTGACAATTCAAGTATCAGACTGGAATTGGAGCAAACTGTCATGCATATGGTTGGTTTGCATGCTACTGCACCAGAATGTATGGAGCAGCGTAAACCCCTCTAAACACAGTTCATCCACCCTTTTATTTGCAAAATAAAGTTTATTATGATGATTTGAGCTCATAGTTCACCCTACTTTTTATTTATCGCTACATCACTGAGTATCACTTTTCCAAATGGTCTCATCACATTCATTTCTCTGATTCTGTTTGACCATTAGTGAAAGAGCTCTAGAGTGCACTTTTCCAGTTTGATCCAATCCCACTTTCATATCCGCTCTGGGTATGAAATCCAGTCAAGGGTGGAGCAAGCGCCTGCTGAGAAGTGTGGTGGGTTAAATTAGCATCAGCATTCTTTTGTAATGCAGATCTGTGTGGGATTAAAGCATCTGTTAGCGGTTAGCATCTCCAGTGGCCGCTAAAACAGACAGGAGTGGGCAGGGAGAACCTATTGTTAGTGACACTGGGGAGAGGAGAGAAGAAGAAGCAGAAGAAGAAGAAGAAGAAGAAGAAGAAGAAGAGGATGTTAAGGATTAGTAGTAACAACTGCCACTGAACTACATCGACGCAGCAAACACCCAGGCGATGATGTTGGCAGGACTTCCCAGGATGCACTGCAGTCTCAGGAGGAAGAAAAAAAAAAAAGGGTGGCTCTGTGTCTGTGACAGAGAGAGATTATTAAGCGAGGTAGCATGTGTGCAGGATTACGTGGTTGCGAGCGTTGTCGTGGCAGCAGCTGGCTTCAGGTGGGAGGCTGCAAAACCAATTTCCATCCATACAGAACTATTAATGAATACAGGCTGAATATTCATCACGCGGCCTAATCCTCCTCGGTGTCTTCGGTCCCACCGGGGGGGTTCAGAGCCTGTCCTCCCATTCTGTCTCCATGGGGGGGGGGGTATCCCATCCATCCCTGGGGGGGGGTATCCCATCCATCCCTGGCTTCAGACGTCCCCCGAGCCCGATGGGGCATATGCTGCCACTTCGGCTAATCTGTCCCCTCCAGCTATGGGCTCATCCAGTCGGTATGGTCAAGGAGCCTCATGAATATATGAATTCAATTCTCTGTGTGCAATATACTTACATTCATGACAATTTGCTTATTAATTGCATTTATTTACTGTGTGCGACTATTGGACCCTAATTGAAATATACAGGTCAATAACATGGTGCACTTATTTCCAGTGTGTGTGTGTGTGTGCGTTAGGGTTATGATGTGTGTTTCATTGATTCATCCACCTTTATTGTAGAATTGATCAATACTACACTGGTTGTCGTATTCGTGGTCATTTTTAGTCATGAAAGTATTGCTGGCTTTAAATACCGGCTATCAGCGGCTTCATTACAAAGACCCATATTGGTCTCAGCGTAGTGTGAGTGTGAGTGTATGTGGGCGTGCACGTGGCATTTGCCTCTCTTTGACATCTTTGACACTTCAGGCCTCCTCCGGGAGATCGGCCCTAAACCGCAACGTTCACCTTTGGCTTCACTCTGTCAACGCTTTAGTTAAGTTGAGGGGGGGGGGGTGGTCGTGACATCTGCCGTCCCGGGGTGAGACTGATATATCAGGCCGATATGATGGAGGTTTCTCCCTGTGAATCTTCTATATCGGATGTCTGACGAGATAAATCAATCCAGAAGATATCGGGAGAAAATATCAGCAGCTTTCATCCAAAACGTCTCAACCGTCTTCGCCTTTTCAGCAGGAAACCAAAAGGTGACTCTTCCTACAGCAAGTTAGCAGATAAAGGGTTAGACTTCTAAGGTCAGTGACGTGAGATGCATTGAGCTAGCGGGTTAGCGGGCTAGCCGTGTTACTGCGGGGCACAGCGGACCAGGAAGTGGACAGGAAGTGGGAGCTGTCCAGTCGGGAAGTGACTCACCGCCGTAGGGGTCAGTGGAGTTGTAAGAGGAAGTGTCGTTATAGGGCTCGTCTGAAAACACAGGCATGCACAGTGGGTCACCATCGCACGCACACACACACACACACACACACACACACACACACACACACACAAGTACACTCAAGTACCACACAGCTTGACAGCAATGCTGGAACAAAATCATGACATATTAGGAGAATCCAGCGCTTTGTTTTCTTCTCCTTTCTGCAGCAACTTAAAGAAAGAAGTTATGATGTCATGTCAGCGCACCGCCTCTAGATGGCGATATCTCATATTGCATTTTGATACTGGAGGACAATACAAGAGGAAGCCAACACAGACATGGAGACAGAACAGGACCACAGTTCATATTCTTATAGGGACTTATAGTGTATCTGTGGTGACTTTACAGTGACCTCATGGTACTTTATGATAGGATTACTACAGTCCTTCTGCTACTGTATCTCACCACAAACAGCGTACAGTATCATCCAGCATGGGTTCCCCGGTGTGTGTGTGTGTGTGTGTGTGTGTGTGTGTGTGTGTGTGCACGTCCACTCACTGGTCTGCACTTTGAGCGTGAAGGGGTTCTTCTGCTGGATGGTGTGCGTGAACAGGAAGCGGGCGTTGCAGCTGTAGTCGGTGTGGGCGTCTCTGGCCAAGACGTTGGAGAAGTACAGGTCTCCGTTCAGGCCCATGGACACGCGCTTGTCCTGGGGGATGGAGGTCATGGCTGGGGGAGAGAGAGAGAGGGAGAGAGAGGGAGAGAGAGAGAGAGAGAGAGAGATAGTGTGCCCATCAGAGTGCGTTCATTTTCACACATCGTCCCGTTCACCCTGGCGACGTGTCATCCTACAGTCGCTACAGGCTAACGCTAACGCTAATTCCTCGCCGAGACTCGCAACCCTCGTCGCCGCGCGGTGACTGGACGCGAGCCGTGCGGTCGTGGAGACGGTTGCCCCGGGAGACCAGTCGGCAGCCAGGCCCGCGGGTCCTCGCTGTCTGGGCGCCGCGGCGTGGCGATGTGATGCGCTGTGACTGACGGGCGCGTGTCATGCACGCTCTGTGACTGTGCAAAGTTCACGTGAGGTGACAGCGCCAGATAGCTGCGCGAGTCACGTTTTAATCAGGGTTCGCTTAATTGGGTTTAACTGACACTAACATTAGTGATCTCTGTCTTCAAGATCAAGATGAGCAAAACATGGTAACAGTGGAGTCTTAAAATCCTATTTTTCTGAAGACAAGTGAACATTGAGATAGGTTCACTTATTTCAGTACTTCTTGTTATTGGTTATCTGCCTTATCCTGCCTTGTTTCAGGATGTCGACACACAAATGGAACAAAGGAAATTATCTAACCCCCATTGGCAGATTTATTTATTTATTTTAATTTTAATTAAATTTTAGACTGGATATGAGACTAAAGAACACGTTTTGCAGTGCACGTGTGAGCTTTTTTATTTCCTTTATCAAAACTGAGCCAGGTGAAATATCTTCCTCCATACATACTAAATAGCATCATCATTTTAAAGTGACAGCAGGAAGTAATATTGGCCACTTCTGCAGTTTAATAGAGAAACTAGCAGGTTGGTTGTCTGCAGAATAATCTTATCTTTAAAATAAGAGAACAGGCCACAAAGTAAAACATTTAAACTGCAAAATCCGTCCATCTTAAGTCATTTAGTCTCATACTCATTTGTAAAACGTTAAAATAAGGCAGGCGAGACAGAATGAAGCAAATCACTCCACTAGTTGAGCTGCATTGGAATCAAGTGAGGTGTTATTTCTACAGTAACTCTCTATGGCTGTAACATGGCTCCTGGCTGGACCTGGGATCTGCCCTCTCAGCAAGACAAGGATATACACACACACACACACACACACACACACACACACACACACACACACACACACATTTAGTCTGGCTCAGCACTAGTATAACCCACTTGGGAGGAGGGCACATAGTGAGAAGGACAGAGAGGTGAGGCGAGTTTGAGACTGAAAAGCCTCCTTCAAACTGCTGAGAAGGAGAAACGAGAGAGAGAAGAAAGCGAGGGATAAAAGACTGAATGAAAGAAATGCACTAAGAAAATACAGGTCCTGATCAGCTTGATCCGTATTTTCTTAGACTGGCCGCAGATTTCATTGCTGAGCCTTTGTCAACGATTTTTAATATCAGTCTTCTTAGTAACGAGATCCCAAAAGTCTGGAAATCTGCCTTTGTTCTCCCCCTGCTAAAAGCGGGGGATCCCTCGAACGTAAACAACTATAGGCCAATTTCGAAACTTTGTATTCTAGCCAAAGTCTTTGAAAAGCTTGTCAGCAATCAGCTAAAAGAGTTTTTAGATGAAAATAGTATTTTATCTAAATATCAATCAGGTTTTAGGAAAAAGCATAGTACTGTTACTGCTGCCCTCAAAGTATTAAATGATATAATTGAAGCTTTAGACTGCAAGAAAGTGTGTGTAGCACTCTTTATTGATTTATCAAAGGCATTTGACACGGTGGATCATAGCATTTTGGTAATCATGCTCCGCTCTATCGGCTTATCTGAGCATGCAGCAGCCTGGTTTACCAACTACCTAACGGATAGAACACAATGTGTTCAGATGGCAGGGTCCACCTCCTCTTTCTTGACAGTTGCAAAGGGGGTGCCTCAAGGCTCTGTATTAGGACCTATATTGTTTTCCATTTACGTCAACAGCCTTTGCGAAAATTTATCAAATGCTATGTACCATTTTTATGCTGACGACACTATCATCCATTGCTGTTCATCAACTGTTGTACAGGCCTTTGACTTTTTACAGTCTGCCTTTGATATTGTTCAGTCGCGCCTGCAGAAATTGAAGCTGGTCTTGAATACAGATAAAACAAAAGTCATGCTGTTTTCCAAAGCTAGTGAGCCACAAGATCTCCCTGTTTTAACCTCCCATGGAAAAGTACTTGAACTAGTCGCAAGTTATAAATATTTGGGCATTCACATTGATCGCCGACTGTCTTTTAAGTCCCATATCTCAAAGTTAGTTTCTAAGCTCAAGGTAAAGTTAGGTTTCTATTTTAGAAATAAATCATGCTTTTCCCGTGGAACCAGGAAATATCTTGTGTCATCGACCTTCTTACCTCTGCTAGACTATGGTGACCTCCTGTACATGAACGCTTCTGCTCAATGTCTGCATTCCTTGGACTCTGTGTATCACTGTGCCTTGAGATTTGTCACTGGATGTAAACATCTTACTCATCATTGCACATTGTATGAAAAAGCGGACTGGCCATCCTTATATGTACGCAGGTGTACCCACTGGTTGAGCTTTATATACAAAACTCTCCTTGGTCTGGTCCCTACCTATCTGTGTATATATCTCTTCAGAAATCAAGAACATTATAACCTCCGCTCGCAGGACACGTTGCAAATGAATGTTCCGCGTGTTCGTACTGAGTTGGGCAAAAAAGCGTTTAAGTATGCTGCCCCCTCTGCCTGGAATACTCTCCAGAAAGACTTAAAACTACAAGAACTGGTCAGTTATGATGCTTTCGTATCGATTTTAAAGGACTTAGAACGCGAAAGTATGGGAACTTGTCATTGCTTTTAATTCAGTATCTGTGCCCCCCCAAACCTGCTTTTAATTTCTTGTTATTTTGTATTATGTCTGTCCTTGTGTAGGAACGTATGCTTGTGTCCTTGTGCTGCCCTCTTGGCCAGGTCCCTCTTGGAAAAGAGATTCCTTATCTCAATGAGGTCACCTGGTTAAATAAAGGTTAAAAAAAAAAAAAAAAAAAAAAAAAAAGAGGTCAAAGTGGTATGAAGAGAGGGACAGATAGAGGCTGTCCTCGAATGACCTCTAGCCCGTCCAAATGTACATAAAAGGCTGAAAGGGGAATTAAAAGCCCCTCCCACTGCTTTTCAGCACCTGTAGCACTTTAACTGTAATTTATTTATTTAATTATTTATTTATATTTATTTGTTTGTTTGTTTGTTTGTTTATTTATTTATTTATTTATTTATATTTTTTATTTTATTTTTTTAGAATGGATATGAGATAACGTAAAGAACACGTCTCATATCCATTCTAAAATTTAAAATAAAAGTCATGGTGGTTTCTGTTTGTTTCATTTGTTTTGAGCAGGTCAGTAAAAGTGGGAGTCATAACTGCTGTAACTTCCTGTGCCACATTAACCAGTAAAACATGCTCACCACTGTTCATCCAGAAGGTGTAGGGCGGCGGCAGGCCTGGAGGGGGGGTTGCAGGTCAGGACCAGCGGGGAGCCTTCAGTCACCACCACTGGTTCCAACACCTCCTTAGGCCACAGAGGAGCCTCTGGAGGACGAAGAGGACGAGGAGGAGGAGGAGGAGAGAAAGAGAGGGGATATATTCAGCTATGTTCCCATCCAACTGTTGAGCAAGGTATTTCATATTTCATGTAAGAATGAATGGAAACTCAGATACTTATAGTTTACTGTACATATTTCTTTGTGTGTGTGTGTGTGTGTGTGTGTGTGTGTGTGTGTGTGTGTGTGTGTGTGTGTGTGTGTGTGTGTCCTTACTGGAGACCCGGAGCAGGATTTTATTGGACAGCGCCGTTCCAAAGTCATTGGCGGCGAAACACTGGTACTCTCCCTCGTAGTCCTCCGGCCGCCCGCCGCTCCGGAAGCCGATCTCCAGGGTGCCCGAGCGCTTCCGCATCGTCACCCGGGGGTCTTTCCCGATGTTGAAAAACTTCCCGTTCCTTCGCCATGAGAACCTGAAAGAGGACAGAGAGAGTCTAGGAGTCAGAGAGAGAGAGAGAGGCCGACCAAGTGTGTGAACTGGAGGTGTTTGAGTGGCGGTGAGCGCCTGGTCTCCAGCTGGTTGCTTGTAATAGAAACTACAACTTCCTTTTGCATTGCAACCCATGTGACTGAATAGAGCGCTGCCTTCAAGTGCTGTTGGGAAATATCGCAATTAAACAACCCGACACTGTGGAGACGTGGGCCGCTTTCTATGATGCCCGAGTTGCCGGGATGCCAGAAGTGATGCGAGGCGACAATTAAAGTGCACAGTGTTTACGCTGGTGTTGACCAACCCGGATACCAGAGGATACCAGAGGATACCAGAGGATACCAGAGGATACCAGAGGATACCAAAGGATACCAGAGGATACCAGAGGATACCAGAGGATACCAAAGGATACCAGAGGATACCAGAGGATACCAGAGGATACCAAAGGATACCAGAGGATACCAGAGGATACCAGAGGATACCAGAGGATACCAGAGGATACCAAAGGATACCAAAGGATACCAGAGGATACCAAAGGATACCAGAGGATACCAGAGGATACCAGAGGATACCAAAGGATACCAGAGGATACCAGAGGATACCAGAGGATACCAGAGG
>JAXDDW010000041.1:797500-802500 GCA_034670385.1 Hoplostethus mediterraneus
CCATGTTTCTGTTAAGCTGATTATTACTGGAGGAGATCTGCAACAGCTAGCTAACAGCTAGCTAACAGCTAGCTAACAGCTAGCTAACATCAACGCGTCACCGTCTTTCTTGGTCATAAATGCAGGTATGTTTGGTCATGTTTTCTGTGTCTTGTAATGTAATGTATCTAAGTTACATTACATAATTAGTGACATAATCGTTATGAAAAGAAAAATACTATAAAATGTGTAATGTGAGAAATCTGTATGAATATATTTATGTTTGTATCTGTATTTTCTCCTCGTGGATTTGGGAGAGTAGCAGTTTCTGTTGTGTTTTATTTGATTTACCGTGAGACAAGACGGAGTAAACGTTTGTCCACAAAGAAGATGAGCTGTCCTGTTTGTCATCGATGCAGAATAAACCTGCTGTCACAACAAATCTGACCAGCTCCGGTATTATTCAAGCAGAAGACATTCAACAGACGTTACACAAGACTACAGCGTGGGATAAACGTGTGCGAGCCCCAAAAACCCTGGAACAGCCTGAACAGCCTGAACAGCCTGGAACAGCCTGGAACAGCCTGGAACAGCCTGAACAGCCTGAACAGCCTGAACAGCCTGAACAGCCTGGAACAGCCTGAACAGCCTGGAACAGCCTGAACAGCCTGAACAGCCTGAACAGCCTGAACAGCCTGGAACAGCCCGTCTTATAGGCGTGTTCCTGCAGCATTACGAACCGTGAGACAGAAACAGAAGCAACAAGACGAGGAAGGAAAAGCACTTACGGTCCTGCAGGATCTTGGCTGTTAGTCCAGGTAAAGCCACGGGAGACAGAGAGAGGTTGTTAATCACATACACATGATCGGTTATGCTGCTATGTTACAACTCGTCACAGCTTATGTTATAACCTATCGTCTGTTAGAGCCTTATACGTATCTCATATCTTTATTAGTTGTTTAGAAGTAGAAAAGGGTTGAGGACTCACCTGTGAGGCGTCGGCACATCAGGGAGGATTGAAAGGAAAAGAGAGAAAGGTGAGTTGAGCTGATGCAGCAGTTCTACTACAATATAACAGGGTGTTGATGACCGTGGCAGATCAGGGATCAGTATGGAAGCCTCATAATTATGACTTAGTTATAACGAGCTTCCATAGTTCAGCGACAAGAGGGGAAAAAATAAACCTTTCAATATTATTGTAACGTCGGTGAGTCCAGCTTTCTCTGGACGGAGACACTTTGTATTTCATTCTTGCGTTTTGATTGGTCGCCTGCTGGAGATGGAGAAGCTTCAAATAGAAACAGCACCGTTGGATGAGAACTTTACCCACAAATGAAAGTGGAAATAATGGATGAAGATGATGTTTTTCCATGATGTTTTTTTTTACATGGTGTGACACTTCAGAATGGTCTTCTTCCTCTGGAGCCTGGTGAACGGACCATGCATGGACACGTCTGTAAGGCAGCCTAACATGTAGACCGCTGAGGCTCCGCCCACCTCCGCCCACCTCCACCCCCACAGACACACACTGCTATGATGTAGCAAACCTGCAAACCTGCGTGCTTGACCTTGTGTTTTCTAAGACGGCTAAAGATGAATCTTGACCTACAGTATCTGCTGTGTGTGTGTGTGTGTGTGTGTGTGTGTGTGTGTGTGTGTGTGTGTGTGTGTGTGTGTGTGAGGCGGTGTTGTCAAGTATGAGGGGGAGGGTACAGCCAAGTATGTGCAAGCTGCTTTTTTTTCAAAAGGGAGCGTGAGCATCCACCTATTCACCTCTTTATGTGTGTGTGTGTGTGTGTGTGTGTGTGTGTGTGTGTGTGTGTGTGTGTGTGTGTGTCCCATACAGGAAGTGCAGAAAGCCCTCATCAATAAAGGTCAGCAGTGCACATTGCTGTGAAGCAGATGAGGAAAACGGGGGATGGGTGAGTTAATTCCAATTGTTTTTAATGAGCAGAGGGTTTCCCCTGTTAGCCTGTTAGCCTGTTAGCCTGTTAGCACACTGATCCCATGTCAGCCATAGAGCGCAACAGTGACACCCACTTTTTTTACAGCTCTGGTTCCAGAAGTAAATTTCCCATTCATTTACTCCAGAGACGTTTCAGAAAATCCTCCTATAAAGAGTTTTAAGGAACCAAGACAACCAGCTAGACGATGAATCGAGACATAAAACATTTGATTCTGAGCAAAAAAAAGATCGGAAAACGGAAGAAAAGGCAATATTGTTGATATTATTATTATTATTATTAGAATTAATATGTTGATATTGTTGTTTTGTGAGCGTATATATAGTGTTTCATATAGTATAGTGTAAAGTGTTGTCATCGACATGGTTCAGTGATTCGTTCCAGCTGCATAGGATAAGCAGCTAGCTAGGTTACGCTAGTAGCTAATGTTAGCGTTAACAGACGTTTGCGGGTGCGGTAAACATTTCCATGGTAACAGCGAGCTCCACCAATCAGAGACGTCGCTGTTACACTTTAGGATTGTGGGTAGTGTAGTACTTCTCCATGTTTTTCTCAAAACAAGGTTGATATCATACAGACTTGTGTCTTCTACAGGAGCAGACACTACTGTTTCACAACCTACTAGCTTGTGGTGAGGCTACATTGGATGGTTACGACATTATGGCTAATAATCAAAATCCCTATGCAGAATATGAATGGGATTTTCACTTCCTGAACCTCACTGTTGAGCTCTATAGTGGGAGGAGTTTACTGTTGAGCTCTATAGTGGGAGGAGTTTACTGTTGAGCTCTACTGATGTAGGAAAGGGAGATGTAGCGACCACAACGCTGCACCTTTAAAACAGTCTGCCTGTCAGTCAGTCTGTCACAGTGGCAAATACATGGAGGAGAGGTCACCGGGTTGGAATGGTATTATACAAATACTCTCGGCAAGGAAAGGGGGGTTTCTGCTGTGTGTGTGTGTGTGTGTGTGTGTGTGTGTGTGTGTGTGTGTGTGTGTATCAGATCAATAGAGCATCATGGGTCCAGGGTTGAAAGGTCAGGCTTATAAAGAGACAGAGAGAGAGATGGCGCCATAGGGGGTCAGAGAGATAGAAGAAGGCAGAGCAGCTGACAGCTGACAACTGCTGGTGTGTGTGTGTGTGTGTGTGTGTGTGTGTGTGTGTTAGTGCAATTGTGTGTGTACCATAGAAGCCAGGTGCCCTTGGGGCTCTCTCGCTATGATCATTTTTCACTGGGCCAATGCATTCAGTGCTATTCATCTTTGCTGCAAAAAAAGGAGTGTGTGTGTGTGTGTGTGTGTGTGTGTGTGTGTGTGTGTGTGTGTGTGTGTGTGTGTGTGTGTGTGTGTGTGTGTGTGTGTGTGTGTGTGTGTGTCTTCTTGGTGAAATGAGAGAAAGAATTGAAAGAAAAGGCACGACTTCTCTTTTCCTTTGTGCCTTTCGTCCTTATTCCCACGGGAGGCAGGTATGGGAGGACGGGTTAATGTGTGTGTACATTTATTATGTATTCATGTGTGTGTGTAGAAATCAATGAAGCATTATCAACGCAGGATGAATTTATAAACAATTTATTACCCAGAAGTATAGACGAGTTTATTCTCGTGACAATAAAATGTTAATGGCATCACTTGTGCCTGTGGAGTAAAACAACGACCTCTGAACACGAGACCCAGTTCAGTTTCTCAGGGTGAAAAGTTTGTTTCAATTAGAGTACGAGGCCACAATTCATAATTCAGATGTTTGTGTGTTTCCTGTCACATCCACAGTTTCATTTCAAACCGGCTGTTTAAACCATCCAGTCGGTGGGTGACTGGATGCAGCAGCGAATGATACTGAGATTAAAGGTGCACTAAGACGAGATGTAAACATATTGACAGGAGGCTGCAGCAGAGAGCAGCGTCCTCATCCGCTCTGGTGTCGTTATGGTTACGGGGGAAATCTGCTCCACACAGGAAGTGATGAAGCCAAACTGAAGAGTGGAAATCCAAAAGTGTCTCCTGAGAGAAAGCTGGACTCTTCAGCACCTCCACCTCCACAGTAAGAAGACCTTTAGTGTACTGACATCACACTTCTTCTTAGTATAGTGTTGATATTGTTGTTTTGTGTGCGTATATATAGTGTTTCATATAGTATAGTGTAAAGTGTTGTCATCGACATGGTACAGTGATTCGGTCCAGCTGCATAGGATAAGCAGCTAGCTAGGTTACGCTAGTAGCTAACGCTAACGTTAGCTGACAAGACGTTCGCGGGTGCGGTAAACATTTCCATGGTAACAGCGAGCTCCACCAATCAGAGACGTCGCTGTTACACTTTAGGATTGTGGGTAGTGTAGTACTTCTCCATGTTTTTCTCAGAACAAGGCTGATATCATACAGGACTTGTGTCTTCTACAGGAGCAGACACTATCGTTTCAAAACCTACTAGCTTGTGGTGAGGCTACATTGGATGGTTACGACATTATGGCTAATAATCAAAATCCTTATGCAGAATATGAATGAGAATTTCACTTCCTGAACCTCACTGTTGAGCTCTATAGTGGGAGGAGCTTACTGTGCATGATAAGAACACACGAAGAAGAAGAAGAAGATGAGAACATGCTAAATGTTATAATCAGAGCATGATATACTAAACACAATGTTTTTACTAACAATAAAGTGTCACCCATAATTCCAATGGCACACCTAAGCTCAACCCCCTTTATTTGCCCAGCAATTAGCATTAGCGGCGTTGTCATGACTCCCACAGGAAGTACCCCTCTAAAGTGACTTACGGTCTTGCGGGACCTCGATGGGTTCCGCCTCCTGCCACAGCAGCAGCAGCAGTAGTGACGTGACAGCCAGGCCCACGGGCCCGCCCCGCGCCGACATCTCTGCCCTCCGATTGGCCGGCCTCGCCCTCACCTGCCCTGATTGGTAGATGACACGCCTGACGGTCCACGCCGAGGACCTGAGAACAGACAGAGACACAGACAGGATAAAACAGAGTATGAGTGTGTACAGTAGAAACAGTGTGTGTGTGTGTGTGTGTGTGTGTGTGTGTGTGTGTGTGTGTGTGTG
>JAXDDW010000041.1:807500-810000 GCA_034670385.1 Hoplostethus mediterraneus
CATATTCAATTTTAAAAAAAAATCGTATAAATAAAAAAACTACTACTTACTATAACGCAGTATTCTGTACTATGAGTATTCTGTAGTATTCTGTAGTATTCTGTACTCAGGTGGATTAACTCGTTCCTCCACGGCGCTTCATCAAACACTCTCCATCTCTCCTGGCGCATCCTCTTTTTGTCTCTCTGCCCGGGGCATTAACACACTAACTGCCCCCCTCACCCATCCCTCCCACCCCTACACCCCCCCGCAACACACACACACACACACACACACACACACCATCACCACTTCTGTTCCCCCAAAACAGCCCAGAAATAGCCTCCACCCATCACACACAATTACCTCAGCACTGTTGTGGCTGCTGGGCTGTTCTGTGCACCACACAAATACACCAATAAGCCAGTGGCAGGCAGCGCACACACACACACACACACACACACACACACACCATAGACACATATACAGACACATAATGCACACACACACACACACACAGAGAAACATATGCACATTGGTTTTAATACGCCAACACGCCAATCTGCTCCTCCTTTTACTTCTGAGTTGTATTTTCACACACACACATAAACACACACTGTAGACACGTGGGCGTGCACACACACACACACACACACACCCCACATACACTCATCCTGCTCCCCTCTTCCTTTATCCTCTTATCTTCTCCTAAAAATACAACTGAACTCAACTGAACCGCAAGCCTTCATGGGTCTATTCACACACACACACACACACACACACACACACACACACACACACACACACACACCAGTGAGGATGGTGGGGTTGACAGGAGGCTGACAGAGGGAGTTGATGTGGATGGTGGACGGCCTGTCAGAAAGACATCCCTCATGCTCTGCAACACACACACACACACACACACACACATACACACACACACACACATCAAAAACACAGCATCGGTTTGATAGAAAAGTGAACAGCGACTTACGTTCACTAATGTGGACACTCTTCTCTGTCTGGTCTCCCCACTGGTGTTGTGGTCGCTGAGCAGACCTGATGGGAAGAGAGAAGACACGTTACAACAAACCTCAAACACAAACCCATTAGTGGGTTGAAATATTTGACCATTTTCATACAAAATGTCTGAGTTTCCAAAATATTCAGTGTTTTCCCCCAGAACTGTATTCTTATCAGGGTGGAAAAGCCTCTGAAACAGCATCTAGTGCATCATGGGAAACGAAAACTCTCCATTCAAATTCAGTTTTACACACTGAAACTCTGTTGTGCAAATTGAGTCAAAGTAATCAAAAAAACCTGTAATGCATCCTATACTACCTCTAGTGTTGAGAGAGAAGTAAAAAGTTAAATGATTACTTTCCCCAGTGATGAGTAGTGTAATGAATTACTATTTCATTATCAGTAATAATATTACAGTTACCAATCCAAAAACAAAACTGTTCCTTATGTCATCATCCATCCACATCAGACTGAAGTTGAATCATTCAGAAACGAGGCTGAGCTGAGGACTGGTAGAAAAGTTACTTTCTCTGGGTGGAAGTAATCCCACTACTTCTATTTCCTCCAGTAAAAGAACGTCAAGAACAGTGGACATCAACACTGTTTGGTTTCCTGATCATTCAGGAGAGGAAACTGACTCATCCTGGTGTTAGAAGGGGAGTCGTGTGTAAAAGTACTGGTGAGTAAAAGTACTGGTGAGTAAAAGTACTTTAGAAATGCCTCCTCAGTAAGTGGTCTGCAGTAGTTTGATGCTGGAGTCTGCAGATGTGCTGACGTTCCAATAACGTCTTTGTTCGCCGGCTGCAGGAAGACTGCATGAGATGCAGCAGACAACAGGAAGCACACACGCCTCAGGCCTGTCTGCGCGTGTGTGTGTGTGTGTGTGTGTGTGTGTGTGTGTGTGTGTGTGCGTGTGTGTGTGTGTGTGTGAGCTGGCCCGCTACGCCAGCCGTCCCCCTCGGGATCAGAAGCTCTTTCGCTCTTTTCTTTTTTTTTTCCCTCCTTGTCTGTGTTGCTGTTCACACACACACACACACACACACACGCACGCACACACACACACACACACACAGCCTGCCTGGAGGACAGGAAGCCGCTATGGGAATACACACACAAACACACACACATTGCGGATACACACTGTAGCGTACAGTCAGTCCAGTAAACTCCACCTGCATGAACACACACCCAGGAACATGACTCCACCTGCACCTACCACATGGATGACCTTTAACCCCACATACACACTGAGGTCCTACATGAGCAGCAGTGTAGGTCCACTCTGATCACATGAAGAGTTTGGCTCCAAAAATACAACAACGACAACACAAAACTAAAGCACTTATTGGTACTTTTGAACGTTTTTTCCGTCATTGTTGGTTTCAGTCGCCGTCGTAATCTCGTATCTTCAGCAGATTAATGAGATCAATAGTGAAACAGTGTCGCCGGACGTTCGTTGCTCATTTCCAGATGGTCACATCCTTTAAACTGTTTGCTA
>JAXDDW010000041.1:820000-832500 GCA_034670385.1 Hoplostethus mediterraneus
GAGTTTATTTGGTTTGACAGGTCCCCATTTGTGATTCATTCATTGAGTTTTGCAGGTACCATTGGTGATTTATTGAGAAGATTGAGTTTTGGTTTGCTGATGCCCATTGAGTTGATTTGGTTTATTGTGTTTTGCAGGTTCCCATTGAGTTTATTTGGTTTGGCAGGTCGTCATTTGTGATTCATTGAGTTTTGCAGGTAGCGTTGAGTTGGTTTATTGTGTTTTGCATTGGTGATTTATTGAGTTTTGCAGGTTCCCATTGAGTTTTGGTTTGCTGTGTTTTGCAAGTTCCCATTGGTGATTCACTGAAGGTTCCCTTGACACACAAATCCTGGCTTCCATTTCCTCCAACTGTTCCACCTGCTGCGCTCACACCAGAAAGACCACCTGAGGTGAGATTCGAACCCTGGCCTCCACAGGCCAACGGGACACCAGTTGCAACATTAAGAACATGAACAGTAAGACCACCAGGGACCATTGGAAATATCACCAGCTTTTGAAACTGTGCGCTCATCAAGTCATACTATGAAAAAACTAGCCCTTGAACCGCTTCCCAGCTAGCTCAACCATATCATCACCTGCCAATAGTGACTAATGTTGTGATGCAACATTGAAGTCTTGGTGGTCTAGCGGTGTGATTCGTGCTTTGGGTGCTAAACCCTTTTATCTGTGTTACAGGTTCTGGTGTGAATCAGAAGCAGCAGGATTCAGACTCAGGATCAACAGAAAAGCCTCATTGGTCCGTCTGTCCTGTCAATCATTCACTCCTGTCCACACACGCCCACATTGGAATGACAGTCTAGATTTCACGCCACAGGACCAACAAGGCAAACGGAACCAGAACTGAAGTGGTCCAGATAGGTCTGTCAGTAGAGCATCAGACTCTCACTCCCAGAGTCGTGGGTTCGATCCCCACGTGGTGTCACATACTCTTGTAAGTTGCTTTGGCTGAATGACTGTAATGTAACAGGAACAAGCCTGTGTTGTGGTACAGTTATCTGTCATTTATTACTAGTATGTTAGTATATTAGTATATTAGTGTTCTCACTCACTACAAACACAACCTGAGAGATGGGCTTTGACTGGGTCACGCATGTGTGTGTGTGTGTGTGTGTGTGTGTGTGTTTGTGTGGCCTAATTTGCCAGCATGGGCCCATCTGCCTTGGGGTTACCACGGTGATTAAAGTCATTCTGCCATTGGCTGGTCTGTCCTGCAGTCTCTCACACACACACACACACACACACACACACACACACACCAATGTCCTTTCCCAATTCTCTGTCATAATTATAGCATTACCAGATTTCATTTACTCAGGCCTCTGTGTCTGGCTCTCTCTCTCTCTCTCTCTCTCTCTCTCTCTCTCTCTCTCTCTCTATGTCTCTCACTGTCTCTCCACCTTTTTCCACCCCTCCCCAGTGTTTCCTCCTCCTCCTCCTCCTCCTCCTCCTCCTCCTCCTCCAGCTGTAGGCTGTGTGTTGTCCTGTAGGGAGACGATGAGCAGACACCTCCTCTCCTCCATCTCTCTCTCTATTCATTCATTATGTAGGATGGTATATCTATCCCTCCATCTCTCCTTCATCTCTCTTTCATCCTCCCTTCCCCTCCATAGAAAAGGACATTGGTCTGGATGTGGCCTCAGATGGACTTTCCTCTCCTTTTTCTATCACCTCCTCTCTCTCTTTTCTCCTTCTTTTCTCCTTCCATCCTCTTCCTGATCTATAATACAGAGTTCACTTTATAGAAGAGGCATCTGCTCTTCCTTTCCTTATCTGTCCTATTAACACAAAAGCAGCTGCGTGTGTGTGTGTGTGTGTGTGTGTGTGTGTGTGTGTGTGTGTGTGTGTGTGTGTGTGTGTGTGTGTGTGTGTGTGTGTATGCGTGTGTGTGTGTGTGAGTGTGTGCACAGTGTGAGGAACCCCCCCGGGACCATGGTGTTAAAATGACATGTCAGTGTGTGAGTGTGTTTTAGTGATTACTGTGGTTGAGTGGTTAAAAAGTGTGAGTGTGTGTGTGTGTGTGTGTGTGTGTGTGTGTGTGTGTGTGTGTGTGTGTGAGAGAGTGTCTGAAAGCATGTTGTAAGGGATTAGGCTGGATGCTGCTGCTGTGTGTGTGTGTGTGTGTGCGTGTGTGTGTGTGTGTGTGTGTGTGTGTGTACAGAACTCCTGACAAATCTATTCATGAACACTTCAGAAATATCCATCAGGTGCAACATAACACACACACACACACACACACACACACACACACACACACCTCTGCCAACGCTGAACAACATTTACAGTCAGACCAACCGTCTGTATTTGGAGGATCACATGACGCCCATCCCAGCCAACCAATTACAGGAACCATTTCACGAGTGAGTGGAACGCTGGCCAATGGCAAGCTGAGCCCCGAGCCCGACCAATCAAGGGGGTCGCTGAGCGGAAAAACACCCCATTATAATAGGCCACACCCCCAAAAACAAAATCAGCCATCACACCCTTTACATCTCTACACCCACCATGCACTGGAGCTGGAGCTAGACCAGCACTGATGTGGTGTTCCTCACTGTTGTGTTCCTCACTGTGGTGTTCTTCACTGTGGTGTTCCTCACTGTTGTGTTCCTCACTGTGGTGTTCTTCACTGTGGTGTTCCTCACTGTTGTGTTCCTCACTGTGGTGTTCTTCACTGTGGTGTTCCTCACTGTTGTGTTCCTCACTGTGGTGTTCTTCACTGATGTGGTGTTCCTCACTGTGGTGTTCTTCACTGTGGTGTTCTTCACTGTGGTGTTCCTCACTGTGGTGTTCCTCACTGTTGTGTTCTTCACTGTTGTGTTCCTCACTGTGGTGTTCCTCACTGTGGTGTTCTTCACTGTGGTGTTCTTCACTGTGGTGTTCCTCACTGTTGTGTTCTTCACTGTGGTGTTCTTCACTGTGGTGTTCTCACTGTGGTGTTCCTCACTGTTGTGTTCTTCACTGTGGTGTTCCTCACTGCTCTTCCCCAGAGATCACCTGTCAATCAAACAGTGTCCAGTACTGTGACGTCTTCCTCCTTGGGTTTCCTGTTGATGGAGTTTGAGTTCCTGTAGGTGGCGCTCTTCTCTCTGTCTGTTCATCCACGGTGGCTATCGCTGCTCATGCTAACTACCCAGTTCTTCTTCTATTGATTCAAAACAAACTAGAAATGTAAAACGCCTCACTTCCTGTCTCCAGAGGAGGAAGTCCTACCTGACACCGGGAGTTCAGAACAGATGGAGACTCTCTCCTGACCAGGCTGGAGGTTGATCAGTGTTGTGTTGTATCAGTCAGATAGTAGAGAAGCAAAACAGATTCTTATTTCTATCATCATTTCATTGATTATTATTGTACTGCAGGCGTTCTCTCCACCAGCCTCACACTGGAGCTCTCTCACATCCACACATCCACACAACCACTCACACATCCACACACCACTCACACATCCACACACCTCAGCTCTAACCACACCAGGTAAAGAGCCCCCCCCACCCCCCCCTCTCCAGTCCGCCACACCCAGCAAACTCTAAAGTCTTCTCTGCAGACCCGTTTTAATGAAGGGATAAAAATTTATGTGTTTGTTTTATTAAAAGTGTTTATGTTGTTTTATTTGTGTTTATTTTTGGTGTTTATGTGGTGTTTTATTGGTTTTATGGGGTTTGTTTTTATGTTGTTTATGTGTTGTTTTGTGGTGTTTTTATTGGTTTTTATGTGGGGGTTTATTGGGGGTTTTTTATGTGGGTTTTATGTGGGTTTATTTTGGGGGTTTTTGGTGTTTAATGTGGGTGTTTTAATGTTGTGTTTTATGTGGTGTTTTATGGGGTTTATATTGGGGTTTTAAATATGTTTGTTTTATGTGGTGTTTATGTTTAGGATATGTTTTAAAGTTATTGTAAATTTTTTTTTTTTTTTTTGTTTGATGGATTTGAGTTTGTAGGTGGGGTTTTTGTTTTATAGGTGGTTTTTGTGTATTAATTTTTTTTATTGTTTAAAAAAATGAAATGTAAAAGTATTTTTAAAAGGGGGAAGTTATGAAGGGGTTTAAAAAAGATAGTTTTGAAGGTTGGAGGGTTGTTAGTTTGTGTTGTATGTAATTAGTGGAAAAAAAAGTTTTATTTTATTTTTATTTTTTTTGATTTTTTTGTATGGGGTTTTAAGTAATGGAGTTTAATAAAATAAAACCCCCCCCAAAATAATTTTAAATAAAATAGTTAAAAAGTAAAGGATTAGTGGGAAAAAAATTAAAAATTTTTGAAAAAGTTTTAATGAAGGTAATAAAGGATTAGTGATAGGTTTTTGTGATGGGGAGGAAAGATGTAAGAAATTGTGTAATAAAACATGGATTTTTTTAAATTTGTATGTTTTTAATAAAATGTAAATGGGGAAATAGGTAGAAAAAAAGGATGTGTGTATTATGTTGTTTTATTAGTTTTGTATAGTATTGTGTATTAGTTGTGTATTAGTGTTGTGTATTAGTATTGTGTATTAGTGTTGTGTATTAGTATTGTGTATTAGTATTGTGTATTAGTTGTGTATTAGTATTGTGTATTATATTGTGTATTAGTTGTGTATTAGTTGTGTATTAGTATTGTGTATTAGTTGTGTATTAGTTGTGTATTAGTATTGTGTATTAGTATTGTGTATTAGTTGTGTATTAGTATTGTGTATTAGTATTGTGTATTAGTTGTGTATTAGTATTGTGTATTAGTATTATTCCCAAGCCTTTAGGCTCAAACATCCTGTCTGGTTACCGGTTAGCCTTCTGTCAAGACATGGGAAAGATATGTGTGTGTGTGTGTGTGTGTGTGTGTGTGTGTGTGTGGTGTGTGTGTGTGTGTGTGTGTGTTGGGGGGGGGGCTAATATATGTGCATAATAACAAGTTATTCTTTCTTAATGCTAACTGACGGTCAGGCTCACTCTAATCTTAAGACGTAGCCTACCACACACACACACACACACACACACACACACACACACACACACACACACACACACACACACACTAGAGGTTGTGCTAATCCTAGACTGGTTACTGGAGGGTTGTCTGGTTGTGTGTGTGTGTGTGTGTGTGTGTGTGTGTGTGTGTGTGTGTGTCCAATCCTGAGTGTATCAGACAGACCTATCCCCCACACACACACACACAGATGGATGCCAGAGCAGTAATGTAGGTTAAGTGCCTTGCTCATGGGCACAACATCTGTATGTCCACCTGGTACTGAGCAAGTCTGGGTCATGTCCTACCATCTTCCTCCTCTCTCTCCTTTCCTTTCCTTTCCTTTCCTTTCCTTTCCTTTCCTTTCCTGTCCTCTTCCTTCTCCTTCCTCTCCTCTCTCTCTCCTCTCTCTCTCCTCTCCTCTCCTCCTCTCCTCTCCTCGTCACCTTACAGTACATTACATTAATGTTAGTGTTCACGTTTTCATTTTTCTTGTATTCTCACTCTCGTCTTTTTTTATTTGCTTCGTTTCTCAGCTGATGTATAAAAGTCTCTCGTTTCCTTCAACATTTTCTTTCCTCACACCTTCCAGGAGACGCGGACACCGCTGGAGAGAGAGGTGTCAGACTCCGTTCTCACGTCCTGACAGGCGGAGGACAGGCAGTCTGCTTGTCTCAGGTTGTGGGCGGAGCTACTGTAGTTCTACACAAGCATCGTCAGTAAAACGCTGATTTCTCCAATATTCACTCAGTGGTCATTTAGTTACATTTCTCATTCTATTACTTTTCTGCTCCACCCCCAAAGAATCTCTCTTCTGACACCAGGATGAGTCAGTTTCCTCTCCTGTCAATGATCAGGAAACCAAACCAATGTTCTGTTACTGGAGAAAGTAGAAGTAATGGGATTACTTCCACCCAGAGAAAGTAACTTTTCCACCATTTCTCAACTAAGGAAAACAAATCCACCAGGCTGGATGTTGCTGGAGGCTGAAGGTGTAATAACCTCATGTGTGATCTCTCATGACAGACGCTCCTTTTCTGCTGCGTGCAACATTTTTTTTTTCCTATATTTTAATATTCTGCTGATGAGGGTTTATCTGGTGATATCGGGCTTCTCACACACACACACACACACACACACACACACACACACACACACACACACACACACTCAGCCAGCAGATTAACTGGACATGACAGAAGAGGGGAGTCATCAGGAGCTCAATCTCCACGGTTACGTAAAGCAGGAGCGACGGAGGGAGGACGGGGAGGGAAAGCAAGGGGAGCAGACGGAGGGAAAGTGAACAAATATGTTTATATAACCCCCCGCCCCCCCCCCCCGCGCCCCCCCCCCCCCAGCCCCCCCCGCCCCCCCGGACATTGTTTCTATTCCATTTTTTTATTGCTTTTATGAGGAAAGAAAGAGTCGAGGAACGATAGACGAGTGTGTTGTCCTTCTACCTGACCGATGGTTTCTATCGGCGTAGACACACATCACTGCTCTATCGTAGCGGTGGGCGATATGACTAAAAATCAATATCGTGATTATTTCAAACTTTTACCTCGATTACGATTAATGAACGATTATTCTTATTTGTTTTGTTTTATTTTGAAATTTGTTTTATTTTGAAATTGACCAGATGCTCTATGCCGTTCCTGTGTCTGACTTCCTGCCGGCTTGACACATTTGCTCGCGGCTCGCCAAAAAACCACACACACACACAGACACACACACACACACACACACACACACTGGTTGCTTTGCTAACTGGAGCTTCTAGACGTTCCTCGTTCTTGTCGCCTAAATAACAATCGAAATGAACGATTTTGAAAATTTGCCACGATTACATAATTAAATCGCGATTATAAACATGATAATCACCCACCTCTACTCTATAACCAGTCTGATACTCTATAACCAGTCTGATACTCTATAACCAGTCTGATACTCTATAACCAGTCTGATACTCTATAACCAGTCTATAACCAGTCTGATACTCTATAACCAGTCTATAACCAGTCTGATACTCTATAACCAGTCTATAACCAGTCTGATACTCTATAACCAGTCTGATACTCTATAACCAGTCTATAACCAGTCTGATACTCTATAACCAGTCTGATGCTCTATAACCAGTCTGATACTCTATAACCAGTCTGATACTCTATAACCAGTCTGATGCTCTATAACCAGTCTGATACTCTATAACCAGTCTATAACCAGTCTGATACTCTATAACCAGTCTGAACCAGTCTGATACTCTATAACCAGTCTGATACTCTATAACCATGATACTCTATAACCAGTCTGATACTCTATAACCAGTCTGATGCTCTATAACCAGTCTGATACTCTATAACCAGTCTGATACTCTATAACCAGTCTGATGCTCTATAACCAGTCTGATGCTCTATAACCAGTCTATAACCAGTCTGATACTCTATAACCAGTCTGATGCTCTATAACCAGTCTGATGCTCTATAACCAGTCTGATGCTCTATAACCACTCTGATACTCTATAACCATGATACTCTATAACCAGTCTGATACTCTATAACCAGTCTGATGCTCTATAACCAGTCTGATACTCTATAACCAGTCTGATGCTCTATAACCAGTCTGATGCTCTATAACCAGTCTATAACCAGTCTGATATTCTATAACCAGTCTGATACTCTATAACCAGTCTGATACTCTATAACCAGTCTATAACCAGTCTGATACTCTATAACCAGTCTGATACTCTATAACCAGTCTATAACCAGTCTGATACTCTATAACCAGTCTGATACTCTATAACCAGTCTGATGCTCTATAACCAGTCTGATGTCTGATACGACTCACTGCTGTGGATCTGCATCTGAGGTAGAGGAAGGGAGGAGGAAGGGATTCATGGCTGATGCATCAGAGTGATACATGCATGATAACACAAGTCAAACAGTGGGTGAGGAAGAGGGGTGAGGAAGAGGGGTGAGGAAGAGGGGTGAGGAAGAGGGGGGAGGAAGAGGGGGTGAGGAAGAGGGGTGAGGAAGAGGGGGGAGGAAGAGGGGGGAGGAAGAGGCGGAGCATAAACCTGTCCAGTCCTTACAGTGTGATTTCAGAGCAACACATCCCCAAGTGATTTTGTTTTTTGGTCCATATTTGTGTTTTGTCTTGCCTTATCACCCGCCGGAGGTCAAAGGTCACGGGTGAAACAGCAACATTTCCCATTCATGTTATCATGTGTGTCTTTTTTTCTTTTTTTAAACACCAGCGTTCTACGGAACGAGGTGATGGGGGAGATGGAGGGTGAGAACGAGCTCCCACCTTCTCCCTTTGGCAGTGGAGGAAAAGGGGGGGATGGAGAAAGAGATAGAGAGACATAGAGGGAGAGAGAGAGAGAGAGAGAGATGGGGGATGGGGTGGTTAATATGAGGTCCTCTCAACCCAATATTTGTAGTGAAAGGCCCGTCAGTGTCCATTAGGGTCTCTCTCTCTCTCTCTCTCTCTCTCTCTCTCTCTCTTTCTCTGGGTGCATTAACCTCTTCTTCCCACTGCTCCAGAACAAAGCCTGCACTGTATTTCTGTGTATTTCTGTGTGTGTGTGTGTGTGTGTGTGTGTGTGTGTGTGTGTATGTGTACTCCCACGTATTGTACTCCCCCCCGCATCCCTCATCCATCACACACACACACCAAAACGTGCGGCACACACACACCTGCGTGTGTACACTCAAACAAACGCTTGCGATGCATTAACGCGATAATCCTCCTACTTGCAAATGACACACACACACACACACACACACACACACTTAAAACACACTAACCAACGTGCGTGGTGCGTTCAGCATCAAAATCCTCCCACGTACGCGACAAACACACGGCACTCTCAGACCACCGGTCGTCATCAGTGCTGCTCGGGCCTCCCACACACACACACACACACACACACACACACACACACACAGTCAGTTCAACACACATGGTCACATGGCTGGAGTCAGGCCAGGTGCTTTATACATGCTTACTGTAAGAAAGCGCGTCACGTCCTACAGAATGATTTCCACTAAATACAACAATCCAGTCTCTCTCTCTCTTACGCTCTTATTCTGAAAAGATTCACACTGTTCACTTCTGCAGGTTACCGGGACTCAGTAACCTGTCTTGTCTTCAGCCCTCGTCTGTCTGAGTTGGAGCTGGAGAAGAGTCAGCTCAGTCAGTGAAGCAACATGGAGACATGATCCATATTCCCAACCAACCGTGGCACACACACTCATCAGTGTGTGTGTGTGTGTGTGTGTGTGTGTGTGTGTGTGTGTGTGTGTAACTAATAACACTGACAGCAGTAAACCCATTACATTTCTCTTCATTTCATCTACCAGGATGAGCTGCTGAAATAGCATGAAGATCTCCGACTGGTGCATTTTACATTTGTCACATGTGAAAGAATAGGGCCGGAGGGGGCGGGGGGGGGGGGGGGGGGGGGGGGGGGGGCTCGTGAAATAAGCAGGATGAAAAATAAATAAGCAGCAATAAGAAATATGTCAGTTGAGGCGTAGTGAGAGCAGCAGGAAGCAGGAATGGAAGTTTCATTCAGCACACACACATATTTCATTTTCAATATCTTCCAATACAGAGAGAGAGAGAGAGAGAGAGAGAGAGAGAGAGGAGAGAGAGAGAGAGAGAGAGAGAGAGGGGGGTAAAGGTCGAGAGTGGGATTGGAACCGCAGCAGCAGTGTGTTGTGTTGTGTTGTGTGGTGTTGTGTTGTGTTGTGTTGTGTGGTGTGGTGTTGTGTTGTGTGGTGTGGTGTGGTGTGGTGTGGTGTGGTGTGGTGTGGTGTTTTGTGTTGTGTTGTGTTGTGTTGTGTTGTGTTGTGTGGTGTTGTGTTGTGTGGTGTTGTGTGGTGTTGTGTTGTGTTGTGTGGTGTTGTGTGGTGTTGTGTTGTGTTGTGTTGTGTGGTGTTGTGTTGTGTGGTGTTGTGTTGTGTTGTGTGGTGTTGTGTGGTGTTGTGTTGTGTTGTGTGGTGTTGTGTGGTGTTGTGTTGTGTTGTGTTGTGTGGTGTTGTGTTGTGTGGTGTTGTGTTGTGTTGTGTGGTGTGGTGTTGTGTTGTGTTGTGTTGTGTGGTGTTGTGTTGTGTTGTGTTGTGTTGTGTGGTGTTGTGTTGTGTTGTGTTGTGTGGTGTTGTGTTGTCTCCACCTCTGCCTCTGAATTAGAATGAGACAGATCTCAGCACATCATGCTTCTGACAAGGAAGCCTCTTTGTGGGTCCTCACACACACACACACACACACACACACACACACACACACACACTGTGATGTAGCAGGTAAAATAAAAAAGGTGGGTAAGCTATGACATCACGACCCCTTATATATATTAACTATGTCATGTTGATGCTGCTTACTGGAGTTGTAAATGATGGATTTCATATCATTAAGAAAACAAACTCAATTCTGACTCAAAAAGTGAAACAAACTAAATTTCAGTGGATTTCTTTACTCTCCACTACGTCCACACACACACACACACACACACACACACACACACACACACACACACACACACACACAGCCATACCTCTCTCAGTGCAGCTCGTGTGCCCAGGTGTCTAGCGGTGTTTGGTGAGCCTGCTGGATCTTCATCCCCATCAAAGCTTCAGCATCCAGGAAAACCACAAAACGACACAAAGGCTGAAGGACCGTCGGCTAAATCCACCGCAGACACAAAGACCACAGACGGCAAAACCACCATCTATACATCTATCTGTCTCTCTCTCTCTCTCTCTCTCTCTCTCTCTCTCTCTCTGTCCTCTCACCGTCTCTACCTCCGTACTCTCTCTCCCTCTCTGTCGCTCTCACACACACTGATTCTCCATCTGTCGCCGCCCCCTTGCCTTCACCCCTCCCACCTCATGAATTATTAATGAGCCTCGGGGCGCACACACACACACACACACGCATACTGGCACACTCCCCCCTCTCCCTCCTCCCCCTCTCCCTCCCCCGTTCTCTTGCTGTCAAATACACTCGCACACACGCTACAAGCTACACACACACACAACTGTCACACACAGATGCACGACACACTCCACCACCACAGCCACGTCTGTGTTCTGTTTCACTGGTGTTTGTTAGATCTGTTGATCGGCTTGGCAGAACGGAGACACCAACACCACAGTAGGTTATTGGCTTTGGTGCTCCATGCTAACACTTTGGCATACACTATGTTGAGTGACAGTAGTCTTCATGCTAACACTTTAGCATACACTATGTTGAGTGACAGTAGTCTTCATGCTAACACTTTGGCATACACCATGTTGCGTGATAGTAGGCTCCATGCTAACACTTTAGCGTACGCTATGTCGAGTGATAGTAGGCTCCATGCTAACACTTTAGCATACACTATGTTGAGTGACAGTAGTCTCCATGCTAACACTTTGGCATTCACTATGTTGCGTGATAGTAGGCTCCATGCTAACACTTTAGCGTACGCTATGTCGAGTGATAGTAGGCTCCATGCTAACACTTTAGCATACACTATGTTGAGTGACAGTAGTCTCCATGCTAACACTTTGGCATACACTATGTTGCGTGATAGTAGGCTCTATGCTAACACTTTAGCGTACGCTATGTCGAGTGATAGTAGGCTCCATGCTAACACTTTAGCATACATTATGTTGAGTGACAGTAGGCTCCATGCTAACACTTTGGCATACACTATGTTGAGTGATAGTAGGCTCCATGCTAACACTTTAGCGTACGCTATGTCGAGTGATAGTAGGCTCCATGCTAACACTTTGGCATACGCTATGTTGAGTGATAGTAGGCTCCATGCTAACACTTTGGCATACGCTATGTTGAGTGATAGTAGGCTCCATGCTAACACTTAAACATACACTATGTTGAGTGATAGTAGGTTCCACGCTAACACTTTGGCATACACTATGTTGCGTGATAGTAGGCTCCATGCTAACACTTTAGCGTACACTATGTCGAGTGATCGTAGGCTCAATGCTAACATTTTAGCATACACTTTGTTGAGTGATCGTAGGCTCAATGCTAACACTTTAGCGTACACTATGTTGAGTGATAGTAGGCTCCACGCTAACACTTAAGCATACACTATGTGGAGTGATAGTAGGCTCCACGCTAACACTTTAGCATACACTATGTTGAGTGATAGTAGGCTCAATGCTAACACTTTAGCATACACTATGTCGAGTGATAGTAGGCTCCATGCTAACACTTTGGCGTACACTATGTCGAGTGATAGTAGGCGCCATGCTAACACTTTAGCGTACACTATGTCGAGTGATCGTAGGCTCAATGCTAACACTTTAGCGTACGCTATGTCGAGTGATAGTAGGCTCCATGCTAACACTTTAGCATACGCTATGTTGTGTGATAGTAGGCTCCACGCTAACACTTTGGCATACGCTATGTTGAGTAATAGTAGGCTCCACGCTAACACTTTGGCATACGCTATGTTGAGTGATAGTAGGCTCCACGCTAACACTTTGGCATACGCTATGTTGAGTGATAGTAGGCTCCATGCTAACACTTTGGCATATGCTATGTTGAGTGATAGTA
>JAXDDW010000041.1:845000-847500 GCA_034670385.1 Hoplostethus mediterraneus
AAGAAGAAGAAGAAGAAGAAGAAGAAGAAGAAGAAGAAGAAGAAGAAGAAGAAGAGGAAGAAACAGCAAACAGATTAATTGTTCAAAATCAAAACTGCCTGATTGAGAATTACATCAATTCACAACTGATGCATACAATCTCAAAAGAACATGGTAATAATACAAAGGTTCTTTAAATAGTTTTTTATTAAATAATTATTATACCTATTTAAACGGTTCTGCTCTCATCAGGAAGGTCGGTTGTAATAGAATGATACTCTACAAACATCACAGCAAACCATTCAAATACTACACAGCTACTATAGGTCAAACAATTACAACACGCGTGTATAGAAATGCCATTAAAACTCCATAAGGTCAGTATGAACTAATGTAGCACCACACACACACATACAGTATATGTCACTATTTACGTTCCTGTTACACTTGAACGCACCGCGCTGCCGACGACACGCGACTCAGTGTTGCAGAACCATCACAAGTCTGTTCCTCCACACGGCTCCATCGCTCACACACCGTTAACCTCTCAACACTAGGCCTTGTGTGTGTGTGTGTGTGTGTGTGTGTGTGTGTGTGTGTGTGTGTGTGTGTGTGTGTGTGTGTGTGTGTATTGAAGGTCACTTGCTGATGCGATCGTGTGGTTTAATGTCCTTGACTCCTCTCTAATACCAAACCTCGGCAATCAATTCTGACCAAACGCGCTGCGTTGAGTTTTGATGGCCGCCCACGCGGTCGAGCACGTCCGTCCACATCTCTGATCAGAAGCCGAGTGACCTTCAACGTTACAGCCACGACCTTCAGCAGGGTTTAGCGCAGTAAAACAACCACTGCCGGCACTTCACCAAACCCTTATGAGAAGTTACAATCACACATCAATCAGTGTGTGTGTGTGTGTGTGTGTGTGTGTGTGTGTGTGTGTGTGTGTGTGTGTGTGTGTGTGTGTGTGTGTGTGTGTGCGTCTAGCTGTAGATATCTGACCGCCCAAACACTTAAACCATTATTGTTGTGACGTATCCATTTTTCCTGGGTTGCATGACCCTCGGGGTGATTGGCGGTCCCTCCCTCCCTCCCTCCCTCCCTCCCTCCCGACCAGGAGCCCGTCCAATCAGATCAGCAGCTGGGTTCAGATAATGACGTCCGGGGGATAATTGGTGCACCAGGCCCATCGGAAAGACCAAGCACAGCTCTCACATTTATACATGTTATGTCTCCGGGACAGAAATGAGCTCTGAGTCATGGAAAACAACATGAGTGTTCCCACGTGTCAATAAAGCCAATCAGATGTCAAAATGTCGAAGTCACGCGTGACTTTGACACAGTATATGTGAAATGAAATTTCTTCATGATATGGAAGATTTCACGTGACTTTTTTGTAAGTGTTCATGAGACTAGAGGTAACGACCACATACAAGCTCCTGTTTGTCTCACGCTGATCAAGCCAAGAGATCTCTAATGATCTGAAAGTTCCAGTAACATGGAAATGAATGTCAAGTGAAGAACAAGTGAAGAAGAGCTGGGTAGTTCGCATGAGCAGCGATAGCCAGCGTGAAACTTAGAAAGACGTCACAGTACTGGACAACACTGTTTGATTGACAGGTGATCTCTCAATCACATCAAATCACATGTATTTGTATAATCACCGTTACAGTCTCAAAGGGCTTCACAGGTGGTTAGTACAGACATCCCCCAGCCTTGGACCCTCACAGAGGACAAGGAAAGACTAAAAACCTGAAGGGAAACATTGGATGTCCAGGAAGTGCAGAAACTCAACAGCAGCGAGGCACCACAGATGGAGGTGAAAGATAACGAGGACCTCGAGGATTACCACGTGCTAAGCGGCGCTAAACACTCCCTCGCTTCCTTGTGCGTTCACACAGACGCTAACAGCGCTAGCCGTGACAGACAACTGCCCCGAGGCCAGACTCACAGCACTGATACACTCCCCGTGCACACGCACACACACACACACACACACACACGTCGGTCTCTAGTGACTGAGCCCCCAGGACAACACGTCACTGCTGATGGGTAACATGCTAGTCATGCTAGTTGCTAAAAGAATGAATGAACCCCACTGCAGATTAGCTTCAGCAATCATGCACAAACACAAATTGGTATTAAGAGCTAGCTTACTCGTTGCTACTGTAAAAATGCAACTTTATTATTTATGTCAATTACAGGCCACCGTAGCTCAAGGGGTGAGTCGAGTCTACCTGGCGACGATGCATTTCACTTCAAAAGTTGCATTTCAGTAAATGGAAACTCCTGCTAACCACGTGCAGGTTTGAACCGTTTCCCACTGATGCTTGGAAACCGATATCGCTGCAACGGCTGCGGCGCTGATGCGTGTCATCAACTAGCAACAGCACAGAGGTCGAACAACTCAACACAAAGCAAGACAGAGCAATCGGAGCTGCGCCGGGGTTTCAACGTGCACTCGTTTTCTGAGCCTCAAATGAGTTGCAGGACAGCTGCAAGCAGACCGGCAACAATGCGGAGC